>PVJC01045959.1:0-13458 GCA_004026665.1 Murina feae
GGGAGTGGACTGACAATTTTCGGGGGTTAAGGGTGTTGGGGATGCGTGAAGAGACTGGACAATAATTGTACACCTATGGATGAGGACAATGAGGGGGGCAAGGTCAGAGGTTGGGGTGGGAATTGGGAGGAGGGGAGCTATGGGGGAAAAAAGAGGAACAACTGTAATAATCTGAACAATAAAGATAAATTAAAAAAAATAGTATAAGCATAGGCTTACATATGATCCAGCAACTCTATTTCTAGCTATATACCCAAGAGAAATAAAAGCATATGAGTTAGTCAGTTTGGGCTGCTATTACCAAAATGTCATTGATTAGGTGACTTAAACAACAGACATTTATTTTCTCACAGATCTGGAGGCAGGGAGTCTAAGGGCAGAGCATCCACATGACCAGGTTTTAGGGAAGGCCTTCTTCCTGATTTACAGATGACATCTTCCTGTGTTTCCCCTTGGTGGGAGATAGCGTGTTTTGCTCTCTTCTTCTTTTTATAAGGGCACTATTCCCATTCACGGGGCTTCACTCTTATGAACTAGTTACCTCCTAAAACATTCACATTCGAAGTTAGAGCTTCAACATATAAATTTTGGGAGACAGACATACAGTCTATAACAACATACAACCACACAAAAATCTGTACACAAATGTTCACAACAGCATTATTCTTAATAGCCAGAAAAGTAAAAACAACCCAAATTCACCAGCTGATGAATAGATAGTGGAGTAGGTAAATGCTGGGCTCATCTTCTCCCACACTCACGTCAAAATTACCACTAAATTATAAAACAATCACCCTTAAAAACCACCTGTTGACTAGCTGAACAGAACTTCTATAGCTAAGGATATAAAGAAAAATCCAAGTCAAGACTGACAAGAGCGGTGTGGATGTGAAACAGTCTGGCTCCACATCCACAAGTGGAAGTTAAGAATCTGGAGGAATATCTTGGTTGTGGAGATTCCCCCTCCTCCTGCCCCACCTCCACCAGACAGGCCAGCCTGGAACAAAAGTGCTGAAAAAGTGCTGACTGAAATCAGCAGTGACACACTTCTTCTGGGTAAGATGGAGAGCTGCTATAAACCCATATCCTCTTAAGGAATCCAAGTCAAGACTCACAACACTAGGCCTAAGCTCCCAGCAACAGGAAGCAACTCAAAAAGTGCCAGAACACATAGAGAGGAACTGAATTAACTGGCTTCAGGGTGAGTGCTGGAGGGGCAGCTCTCCGAGAAAGGAGTGCAGGCAGATGCCATTGTTCCTTTGTTGAGCCCTCCCTCCACAAAGCAGGCAGGAATAGGCAGAAGTGCAGGCAGGTGCCCTTAATCCTTTACTGAGCCCTCTCCCCACACAGCCTGAAGGCACAGAGGAACACCAAGTCTCAGTCTCCATCAACCTAGCTAACACTGCTCATCCCACCAAACTTTTGCACTGACCTGAACTTCATTCAGCAGCTGTTTCTCACAAGTGCCCATGGTAGGGACTTTTCTAAAATCTCTCAAATGTCAACAAACCCCAAGCCCCAAACAAGCAGGAGCTGGCCTTGCTAAGCAGCTCTAAGACCAGCACTAATGGCAGCTGGCTTCAGTTCACAGCATAGCTTCTCATAAGCACCTCCAGTAGAGGCAACTACCAACCGCAGATCACTTTGTAGTATCTACCAAATAGCCCTTGGGCAAGCACAGGCAGTGGCAGGTCTTTGCCTGCATTGGAGCCACCCTCCCTCCCAAGAGGCTCCAGAACCAACACAACCAGTGGCCAGCTTCAGACCACACCAGATCACCAACTAATTAGCTCAACAAATGACACACCCAAATACACCAGAGGCCCATAGCAAAACACACCATAATTAAAATACAAAAGGTTAAAGACTAAGAGAATCTTTAAAACATCAAGAGAAATGTAGTTGGTTACCTACAAGAAAGCTCTCAGAGAAGACTGTCAGACGATTTCTCAACAGAAACTTTGTAGGCCAGGAGGGATTGACACAAAATATTTAAACTAATAAAAAAAAAAAAAAAAAAAACAAGGACCTAGCCCCTGACTGGGTGGCTCAGTTGGTAAGAGAGGCTTCCTGTACACCAAAAAGTATGTACTCTGACCGGGTTCGATTCCCAGTAGTGGGTTTGATCCCCAGTTGAAGTGCATATGTGGGGCAACCAATTGATATCTCTCTCTCTCTCTCTCTCTCTCTCTCTCTCTCTCTCTCTCTCTCTCAAAGTTCATAAAAAATATCCTCGGGGAAGGGTTAAAAAAAAACAAGGACCTACAACCAAGATTACTCTAATCAGTTTGACTATCATTTAGAATCAAAGGATAGGTAATGAGTTTTCCAGACAAGAAAAAGCTAAAGGAGTTCAATACCATCAAACCAGTATTATAAGAAATGTTAAAGAAACTTGTTTAAGAAAAAAAGAGGATCAAAATAAAATGGCAATAACTACATACTTATCAATAATTATTTTAAAAATAAATGGCTTAAATGCTCCAATCAAAATGAATAGGATGGCTAAATTGATAAGAAAACAAGGCTCATATATATGCTGTCTTCAAAAGACCCACTTCCGATGAAAAAAGATATTTTATGCAAATGAAAAAAAAGTTGTTTATATCAGACAAATAGACTTTAAAACAAAATCTATAATGAGAGACAAAGAAGAACATTCAATAATGATAAAGGAATTAAACCACAAGAGGATATAACCTTATAAATATTTATGGATCCAACATAAGAGCACTTAAATATATAAAGCAAATATTGACATACATAACAAGAGAGGTCAACAATAATGCAGTAGTTGTAGAGGATTTTCACACTCTATTACCATCAATGAATAGTTCATCCACACTGGAAATCAATAAGAAAAGAGTGGCTTTAAATGATTCATTAGACAAAATTGACTTAATTGATAGTTTTAGAACATTACACTCTAAAGCAGAAGAATATACATTCTTTACAAGCACACCTGGGACATCTTCCAGGGTAGATCACATATGAGGATACAAAAGTCTCAATAAATTTTAAAAGATTGAAATCATATCAAGCATCTTTTCTGATCACAATGGTATAAAACTAGAAATCCATTATGAGAAGAAAACTGAAAATATAACAAACACAGGAAAGCTAAATAATATGTTACTAAACAATGAATAGGATAACAATGAAATTAGGAAAGAAGTTAAAAGATACCTTGAGACAAAATAAAGTGAAAACACAGTGACCAAAAATATCTATGGGATACTGGCAAATCAGTCTTAAGAGGAAAATTCATAACAATCTAAGCCTGACTCAAGAAACAAGAAAAATATCAAATAAACAATATAACTTTACAACCAAAGGAACTAGAGAAGAAGCAAAAACAAACCCTAAAGTGAACAGAAGGAAGGAAATAATTAGGATCAGAGAAGAAATAAATAAAATAAAGTCTAAAAATAAGCAAGCAAAGGATCAATGAAACCAAGAGCTGGCTTTTTGAAAAGATAAACAAAATTAATAAACCTTTACCAGACTCATCAAGAAGAAAAAAATGGACCCAAATAAATAAAACTAGAAATAAAAGAGGACAAGTGACAACTGACATCACAGAAATACAGAGGATTATCAGAAAACACCGTCAAACCTAGTTTCTCGAATGTCTCCCATCTTGGACAGTTTGGTTCTTAACCAAGTTGTTCACAGAAAAAATGTCTCAGTTGTGAACCTAACTTCAAGTTTTAGGAACTGACAACCCTTTCAAGCTGAGGGACAAACACACACACAAAGAGAATGCTTCTATTGCTGGTGAAATCAACAGCGCAATTTTAAAACATAAAGAGGCCATCAAGATGCTAATATTACTCAGGATGTGAAAGGAACAATAATCAATGATCACAGACAATTAAAGAGGAAGAAAAACTATTGCTGATTTGGACAAATGAAAAGCAGTTAGCCAATGGAGGCAGCCTTTTGGAGGCAGTGACATATGAACAAGCAAAGATGCAGCATACTGACCTGAAAGACATCCGTGGACCGAATGCTAAAAGTGTTTTGTTTAAGGCTAGTAGGGGTGGTTCGATAAATTTAAGAAAAGAAGTGTCTATTTATAAATCAAACAGTATACAGATTCATACTGTATAAAAGAAAGGTTAAAACGGAATCATTTGGGGGTCTGTAACAGATTAATTCAATTTACATTATTTCTAATGGGGAAAAATTATTTCATTTCTGAACAAATCGTTTCTTAAACAGCTTCCAGAATGAATTAAGTTTGAGAACTGAGGTTCCACTGTATTACAATTATATGCCAACAAATTGGACACTTTGAAAGAAATGGATACATTCCTAGAAACATACAACTTTCAATACTGAGTCAAGAAAAAACATAAAATCTGTACAGACCAATTACTACTTTTGAAATAAAATCAATAATTTAAAAACTCCAGAAAACCAAAAGTCATGTATTACATAGATTCACAAGCAGACTTGGCCAAAAATTTAAAGGAGAATTAATACCTCTTATTCTCAAATTATTCTAAAAATCTGGAGAGGAGAAAAGGCTCCCAAACTCATTTACTCTGATTCCAAAACCAGACAAAGAGATTCAAAAAAAAAAAAATTATAGGCCAATATGATGAACATAGATGCAAAAATCTTCAACAAAATATTAGCAAACTGAATTCAGCAATACATTAAAAATATCATACACCTTGATCAAGTGGTATTTATTCCCTGGATGCAAGTTTTGTTCAATATCTGCAAATTAATTAATGTGATATACTACATAAACAAAATTAAGAGTAAAAATCATATGATATAGATAGATGCAAAAATGGCATTTGACAAAATATAACATTCATTTATGATAAAACCTCTCAACAAGGTGGACAAGATGGAAACAGAGAGAACATCTCTCAACCTAATAAAGGCCGTATATGACAAACCCACAGCTAACATCATGTTCAATGGTAAAAAGCAAAAAGCATTTTCCTTAAGATCAGGAACAAGACAAGGATGTCCACTTTCACTACTTTTATTCAACACAGTATTGAAAGCCCTAACCACAGCATTAAGACAAGAAGAAGAAATAAAAGTCATTCAAATTGAAAAGGAAGAAGTAAAACTGTCACTGTTTGCAGATGACATGCTACTATATAGAGTGAACTCTAAAAATTCCACCACAAAACTATTAAAGTAGCAAGATACAAAATTAATATTCAGAAATAGGTTTCATTTTTATACATCAGTAACAAACTCTCAGAAAAAGAACTTTGTAAAGCAATCCCATTTCCAGTAGTATATAAAAAATAAAATTCTCAGGAATAAATTTAATGAAGGAGGTAAAAGATCTGTACTCAAAAAATTATGAGCCATTGAAGAAAGAAACTGAAAAAGATACAAATAAATAGATGCATAGACTGTGTTCATGAATGGAAGAATTAATATTGTCAAAATTTTTATAAAGCAATCTATAGATTCAATGCAATTCCTATCAAAATGCCAATGGAATTTTTCACAGAACTAGAACAAATAATCCAAAAATATATATATGGAACTATAAAAGGCCCCAAATAGCAACAGCAGTCTGAAAAAGAAGAACAAACTTAGAAATATCATGCTACCTGATATTCAAACTACACTACAAGGCTACAGTAATCAAAATGGCATGATGCTATCATAAAAATAGACATATACATTAACAAAGCAGACTAGAAAGCCCAGAAATAAATCCGTATCTATTTGGTCAATTAACCTATGACAAAGGAGGTAAGAATATACAATGGGGTAAAGACAGACTCTTCATTAAATGATGTTGAAAAAACTGGATAAATACATGCCAAAAAAAAAAAAAATGAAACTAGACCACTTTCTTACACCATATACAAGAATAAATTCAAAATGGATTAAAAACTTAAATGCAAAACCTTAAACTATACAACTCCTGGAAGAAAGCATCCTATATAATAAAAGCCTAACATACAAATTGTCCCTTGACTGGGAGTTGGACTGATAGTTAGACTGCTCCATAGGACACGTGCTGACCTTCGGGGGTGGCACAGAACATGGTCGGTGTTGGCAATTCAACGCTGGCAGCGGGTGGCAGCGGAGGCACTGCCTAACCTGATGGGCCCCGACGAGAGCGGGACCACAGCGAGATGATGGGGCAGGTAAGTGGGCAGCACCAGGCTAAGGCAGTTGTGAGTAGGGGCCCAATCGCCTCACTGATTACCCCGCAGACGACAACCAGTGGCCAGCAGGCCCTAATTGTCTGATTGGGGCCAGGTCCTGGGCTGGGATGGAGAACTGGGGCTGGGTGGCAGCGACCAACCTCCTGTGGTGCCTGGGCAGGGGGCTGCAATCTTTCTCTGGCTACCTGTGGGTGGGGGTGATGGGGATGGAGGTGCAGTGAGAATGTAGGGTGTCCGCCGAGCTCACTCCCACTCTCCCTGCTACTCTCCCGCAGGATGCCAGGGCTTATGCACTCAGGTGCCAAGCACCCACTGGGAGCCCAGCCCTCAACCATGTGGCCTCTTCCCAGTAAGCCAGGCTGCAGCCACTGGGACCACAGGGGCTCCCTGTGGGTTTGCGCAGGAACTGGTCTGCAAGGCTTGCTGGGAGACAGTGTGCTGCCCACCTGGCTTCTGTGCGGCGCTGCTGGGCATCCTAGAGGCCCGTGCTGTGCTCTGGCCTAAGGTGTCTGGCCATGCTCACTGCATCTCCACACAGGGCCTTGGGCGCTGTGACTCAGACAGAGGGGGGTGCATGGAGGCCCAGGAGCTCAGGTGTTGCTCAGGGCCCAGAAGTCACTGGAACATGCTCTTCCACACCAGATAGTTGTGCTTTGATCGCAGGCCAGGCCTAGGGACCACACTCATGCACAAATTGTGTGCACTGGGCCTCTAGTAGTCAGTAAACTCTGACATTGCTCTTGGTAATATTTGTTTTGATACATCTCCTTGGGCTAGGGAAACAAAAGGAAATAAACAAATGGGACAACATCAAACTAAAAAGGTTTTTCACAGCAAAGGGACCTTGAAAAAAGACAACCCACTGCTTGAAAAAAGGTATTTTCCAATGATGTATCCAATAAGGGTTGATATCCAAAATTTATAAAGAATTCATATCACTTAACACCAAAAAACCCCACATAAATCAATTAAATGAATAGAAGATCTAAATAGACACTTCTCCAAAGAGAACATACAGATGGTCTGTAGATATATGAAAAGATGCTCAACCTCATTAACCACCAGAGAAATTCAAATTAAAACCACAATGAGAGCCCTGGCCGGTTTGGCTCAGTGGCTAAAGTGCCGGCCTGTGGACTCAAGAGTCCCAGGTTCAATTCCGGTCAAGGGCATGTACCATAGCTGCAGGCACGTCCCCAGTGGGGAGTATGCAGGAGGCAGCTGATCAATGTTTCTCTCTCATCGATGTTTCTAACTCTCTATCCTTCTCCCTTCCTTTCTGTAAAAAATCAATAAAATATATTTAAAAAACAAAAAACCACAATGAGATGTCATCTCACACCTGTCAGAATGGCCATCATTAATAAATCAATAAACAAGTGTTGGAAATGATGCATGATTAGTGAGATTACAGATTGGTGGAACCACTATGGAAAACAGTGTGGAAGCTCCTCAAAAAATTAAAAATAGAACAACCTATGACCTAGCAATTCCAAATCTTCGTATTTATCCATAGAAATCCAAAACACCCAAAAGAAAATGCATCTCTATGTTCACTGCAGCATTATTTACAACTAGAGGCCCAGTGCACAAGATTTGTGCATGGGAGGTGGGGGGGAACCTCAGCCCAGCCTGCACCCTCTTGCAATCTGGGACCCCTTAGGGGATGTTTGACTGTGAGACTGGGCCTAAACTGTCAGTCGGACACCCCTCTCTCAATCTGGGACTGCTGGCTCCTAACCACTGGCCTGCCTGCCTGCCTGCCTGATCACCCCTAACCACTTTCCCTACTTGCTTCATCACCCCTAACCACCTCTGCCTGTCTGCCTAATCCCCCCAACCTCCTCTACCTGCCTGCATGATTGCCCCTAACCACTTCCCTGCCTGCCTGGTCACCCCTTATCTCCTCTGCCTGCCTGATCGTTTCTAACCACTTGCCTTCCTGCCTGCCTGATTGCCTCTAACTGCCTCTGTCTCAGCCCCCACCACCCAGTTTTGTCCAGAAGGATGTCTGGAAGGCTGTTCGGTCTAATTAGCATATTGTGCTTTTATTATTATAGAATAGAGACCTGGTGCACAAAATTCATGCACAGGGGGTATACCTCAGCCAGGCCTGCACCCTCTCCAATCCTGGACCCCTCAGAGGATGTCCAACTGCCGGTTTAGGTCTGATCCCTGCAGAATTGGACCTAAACTGGCAGTCGGACATCCCTCTCGCAATCGGTACTACTGGCTCCTAACTGCTTACCTGCCTGCCTAATCACCCCTAATGCCTCTGCCTGCCAGCCTGATCATCCTCTAAATGCTCCCCTGCCAGCATGACCGCTACCTAACTGCTATCCTGCTAGCCTGATCTCACCCCTACTGCTTGCTCCCCTGCTGACCTGATTGCCTCTAACTGCTTGCTTCCCTGTTGGTCTAATTACCCCTAACCACCTCTGCCTTGGCTCCCACCACTGTGGCTTTGTCTGGGAGGAAGTCAGACATCTGGAAGCTGTCCAGTCAACCTGGTCTAATTAGCATAGTATGCTTTTATTAGTATAGATAGCCAAGATGTGGAAGCAACCTAAGCATGTGTGTGTGTGTGTGTGTGTATCCTATATAATAAAAGCTTAATATGCTAAATGTCTGATTGTCCATTCAACCAATCAAAGCATAATATGCCAATGATATGCTAAGGCTACTCAACTGCTCGCTATGACATGCACTGACCACCAGGGGGCAGATGCTCTGAATGGCAGGTTAGCTTGCTGCTGGGGTCCAGCTGATTGGGACTTAGCGAGATGAGGCAGACACACCCTGAAGCCCTCCTGCAGTTCCCCCACCACTGGCTGGCCAACCTCCCACGTCCCTCTCCAGTCTTGATTGTGCACCAGTGGGGTCCCTCAGCCTGGCCTGTGCCCTCTCACAATCCAGAACCCTTTGGGGGATGTTGGAGAGCCAGTTTCATCCCCATCCCATTCAATGCAGGGGCTTCTCCCTGGTGGTCAGTGTGCTTCCACAGGGAGAGAACTGCTCAGCCAGAAGGTGAGCTCACAGCTGGCGAGTGTAGCAGCAGTGGTGGGAGCCTCTCCCGCCTCCGTGGCAGAGCTAAAGATGTCCGACTGATGGCTGATGGCTTAGGCCCACTCCCTGAGGGCTCCTGGACTGTGAGAGGGTGTAAACCAAGCTGAGAGACCCCTTCTCCCCCGCCACCCGAGTGCACAAATTTCATGCACCAGGCCTCTAATATATATATATTATATATATATAATTATATATATATAATTATTATATATATATAATTATATATATATTGGACTATAAAAAGAAATGAAATCTTACCATTTGTGAAAACATGGATGGACCTAAAAGATATTATTCTAAGTGAAATAAGTCTGACAGAGAAAGGCAAATACCATATGATTTCACTTCTATATGGAATCTAAAGTACAAAAATAAATAAATAAACAAAACAAAAACAACTTTATAGATACAGAGAACAAATTAATAGTTGCCAGATGGGAGGGAGTTGGGGGGTAGGTGAAAAAAGTGAAGAGATTAAGAAGTGTAAATTGATAGTTACAAAACAGTCATGGGATGTAAAGTATAGCACAGGGAAAATGGTCAATAATATTGTGATAACTATGGGTGAAGATCTATTGGGGATTGGGGAAGGGAATCATTTGTAAGTTATATAAATGTCTAATCACTATGTTGTACACCTAAAACTAATATAATATTGAATGTCAATGGTAATTGGAAAATTTTTTAATTTAATGAATAATAAAAATAGATAAATTAAATATGCTATAGCCATACAATGGATTATTATTTGCCAATAAAAATGAAATATTAATATATGTTATACAACATGGTGAAATTTGAAAACATTATGTTAAGTGAAAGACACTAGTCACAAAAAAAGCCATATATTGTATGATTCCATATATCTAAGATGTTCAGAATAGGCAGAAAATACATTAGTGGTTGTGGGAAATGAGGAGGTGGTTGGAGGAGGTAAGGAATAATGGCTGAGGGATGTGGAGGGTTTCCTCAGGTTAATAAAATTATTCTAAAATTGATTGTAGTGATGGATGCACAATTTTGTGAATATACTAAAAGTCATTAAATCGTGGACTTTAAATTGGTGGATTGTATGGTAAGTGACTATATTTCACAAAGCTGTTTTTTTAAAAAGCATAAAGATTAAGAAAATGTTCTGAAAGGCAATGAGTAGTGCAAGAATAGGTAAATTTCTCCCCATACCTCACAGTACTTGTACATCTTGCTGGTGCCACACAATTCTGTTCTAACTCTGCCAAGATCACACAACCAGAGGCCTGCTACAGTGCTAAAAACTTATGCTGATGTTCTTTATCCTAGCACTCTCCAAAGGGACCTCCGGTCTTTACCAGGGTGACTATGCACTGGGGGAAAGAAAACAACATACTTTTCAGGGGTTACTAGGTAGAAACTCTGAACTGAATTAATTCCAAAAGTCCCAGAACACAGAGTGGAGCTCGTCAGAATGGGAGCTTATGAAGATAAGGTGATCAATGGCATTTTAGCTCACAGTGAGCCAGTGGGTCCCCAAACCCATCCTGTGGTTATTTCCCCATTTCCAAAATGCATAATAGGAATAAACATACACATCAGCTGGTAGAGTCCCCATATGGGTAGAATTCTGAATGGCAATCTAGGTCTGTCTGGCTCCAGGGACTGTGTTCTCGCCATCATGCCAAATGTCATAAGGGCAAAAGTGAAATTAATAAGGACAGGCCCCAGCAGCCCTGGAACATATTCCTACTTTCTGCATAATTAAGTTATGGCTAGTGATCTGGTTTCTCAGTGCAGAGATTAGAAGCAGCAAATTAGAAGGGGATACTAATTAGACAGAGACATGCTGATGACAACCATGAGGAATAAACACTGACAGCTTCGGGAGACACAACCAGAAAGGAGGCAGGAATTCCTCCTGCAAAGAAAGAAGCAGGTCCTGGGGATGCTGTCCACGCTGAAGCCCCAAAGCCAACCCTTTATCAGCCCTTCTTCAACTTGAATGGACTTTGAAATCACCTGGAGGGAATGTTACAACACAGATTGCTGGGCCCTGCCTTCCACGTCTCTGATTCAATGGGTCTGCAGAGGGCCTGAAAATGTGCATTTCTAACAGGTTCTGGGGAGTGCTGCTTCCGCTGGTCCAGGAAGGAACTTTGAGAACTACTGGCCTATATTCTAGCCAAAGACACTACCAGGAGTTCCCATTAATGACCCTGAATCTTTAAGAAAATATCTATCATGCTGGCTTCCCATGTTATAAGGCATATAGGTATACAATACATTTAAAGTAGTTTTGGTCAAAACTAGTTAGAATAGAAACTTCCTTGGCATTTAAAGAGCTAAGGTTTGGAAACTGGAAACATTCACCCATAAGGAACTCTGCTCACAGATCACTTGAGGTGAAAGCCTCCCATGATTACTTTACCTAGCCTCCCCCACCACACCCATGTTCCCCCGACCTTGCTTTATTTCACTTCATAGCATTTATCACAACCAGACTATTTTATTATGTAGTTTATATTTATTTGTTTATATATTCATGGTCTTTCTCCCCACAGAAGGTAAGCTTCATGAAGGCAGGCCTTGTTTTCTTCTGTTCACCACAAAATACCTGGAACATGCCTGGTACTTAGTAGGGTCTTAACCCTACCAGACCGCTGTACCGATTTTTCAGTAATTTCTAAATCTGCCGCTATACCACTGTACCTAATTTTTGGTACTTTGCCTAGTATGTGAAAAAAATGCATCACAAACTAAAACTAACCAACCAATCGTGATCAAACCTCATGTTTAGCCATTGCAAATGTCTGCCCCCATGTGTTTGAATTGACTTTGTGTGGTTTAAGGGACAGTTAGGTTCAGGGTCTCAGGTCTGGTAGTCTTAATAAATAATCATCGAATGAACAAACAAATGCAGAAGACATATTCTTTTGCTATAATGTTGGTTAAAGGAGGGGTATGTGTGTGGTATGGAGTGTGTGTGTATGTGTGTGTGTGGTCCATATGTGTGTAATGTTTGTGTACAGTGTGTATGTGAAGTATATATGTGAGGTCTGTGTGTGTAATGTATTTAGTATATATGTCTATGTGTGCATAGTGTGAGTGTGGTGTGTTTGTGGGTATGTGTATTTGGGAGGGGTTAGTACAAAATAGGCTAATTGTTAGGTGGTTACAATTCAAGGAAAAGAAGCCTGCTCTCTGTAGCTTCTTTAAGAAAATGGAATTTGAAAAGATCAGTAAATGAGAGGAAATGAAACTACTGTTAGTTTCTTCAGAGTAGTGAAGAAGCTGTTTTATTATTTTTTTCTTGATCTAGATGCTAAAAATGCGATTCCCACTTCAGGACCCAGCAGAAATCCACTAGGAGCATGGTGCTCAGATGCAGATTCAAGTTGCCTCTGCCCGGGGTGCACTAGTTGAACTCACAATGACTTTTGGAGGATGTTGCCAGGGCCTGAAAGCTCAGTCTACCATCTGAGTCCAGTGTCTGTCAGCAAAGACAGGCAGGCTCCATGGCAAACTGCCTGCATAGTGACTCCTGATACTGCTGAGAAAAGATGCAAGTTCCTGGTGGTGAAAAAATATACAGAAAAAGCAACACCACATGTTTTTTCTCCTCTCCCTTTCTCTGCCAAACTAAGGAATGTTTTCCCTCACAGATGCTTTCCAACGGGTCCCACTGCACACCTTCCTGACACAGAAATATTAGCAGAAAACAGGTCAGTTAGCCTCTCGATTACAGATGAGCTAATTAAGGCCCAGGAAGTAGAGATCTCTCATCCAAGTTAGCAGCAGATCCAAGATTGTAATTTAATTCTATCCATCAAGAGAGCTTTCTACCACGTGCACTGTAATCAGCCCATTTGGAGAAATTGCCGTGTTCATGTGAGGGGCACCGTGTCTGGTACATAACAGATCACAAGAAATATCTGAGGAATGAATGTATGGATAACTCACTTTTTTTTTTTAATCTTTATTGTTCAGATTATTACAGTTGTTCCTCTTTTTTCCCCCATAGCTCCCCTCCTCCCAATTCCCACCCCAACCTCTGTCCTGGCCCCCCCATTGTCCTCATCCATAGGTGTACAATTATTGTCCAGTCTCTTCACGCATCCCCAACACCCTTAACCCCTGAAAATTGTCAGTCCACTCCCTTTCTATGCCTCTGATTCTATTCTATTCACCAGTTTATTCTGTTCATCAGATTTTTTATTCACTTGATTCTTAGATTCACTCGTTGATATATATTTGTTGT
>PVJC01045960.1:0-13493 GCA_004026665.1 Murina feae
ATGAGGGGTCCCTCAGCCTGGCCTGTGCCCTCTTGCAGTCTGAGACCCTCAGGGGATGTCCACCTGCTGGCATGCCTGGTCAGCTTTGGTGAGAGGCTGGTGACTGTTTGCAGGCTGGCCACAGCCCCCCAGTGTGGACCCTCACCCCATGGGGGTGTGGCCAGCCTGGGTGAGGAGCTGAGGGCTGTTTTTAGGCTGCCCACAGCCCCTTCAGGGAGGGGGTTCCTGTTTGGGTATCTGGCCAGCCTTGGTGAGTGGCTGATGGCTGTTTACAGAGAGGCTGGCTGGAATTTATTTAACTTCTGAAGTTGAAACTTTGTTACTTTAACTGGAGCCCAGGTCTGATTGCCCCTGACAAAGCAGGCTCCCAGCGCTTCCTTGAGCCCAAGGCTTGAAGCAGGTCTTTGGGGTTTATTTATCTTCTATAATTGAAACTTTGTTTCCTTGAGCGGGCCTAGGCAGACAGGAACCTTAGCTTCCTGCATTGCCAGGGCAAGCCTGCTCCTTGTTCCAGCTCTGTGGTTTCCAGCTGCCAACTTAGCTGGGTTAATTTGCATAGAGTTACTCTGATTGGCTGGTGGGCATAGCCTGGCTGGTGGGCATGGCTTAGGTGTAACAGAGTGAGGGTCAATTTGCATATTACTCTTTTATTAGATTAGATTATTTTTATTTTTATTTTTTTATTTGGATAAGAACACAACACAAGATATACCTTTGTAAAAATGTTAAGTGTACAATACATTGCTGTTACTACAGACACAATATTGTAAGAAGTTCTCTAGAGCTAATTCATCTTGCATAACTAAAACTTTATATCATTGAACAGTAACTCCTCATTTCACTCTTTGCCCCAGCCCCTTAGAAACCACCATCCTACTCTCTTTTATTATGTTTATACTAAATAATTTTTTAAAAGATTAGATTATTTTGCATAGTAATTGTATTTTGTCAACTTGTATTGACAACCCACTTTTTCTTAAAAATAAAGTGCAAGTTATTTTTAATATTGATTGAAACTTTCAAAAATGAATTCTTTCAAAATTATGGTACTACCATTTATGTAATGAATGTTATGAACTTTTTACAGTCACAATGAATTGATCATGATACTAATATTGACTTTGACATAAAAATAAATATTACTTAGGTATATGTCCATTCATTGCTAGCTATGCCTTAGCTATTTAGTGTATTATCTATTAAATGCAGATTTCCATATGTAAATAGGTATTTATCTGCTTAGTCCTCGTCAAAATGATTAGGTAGCTTCCCAATTCAATTCATTTGTGAAAATCACATGTGCTGTGTCAGTTATATTTTGTTCAGAAAGTAATTATTTTAACTTATCACATGTCATTTGTGTTGCATTGCACTTGCAAAAAATATGTATGTTAAACCACAGCAATACCTACTACAGTTCTATAATTTGATTCATGCAAATCTGTCAGGAATAAAATCAATCACAATTGCATTTTAAATCTTCCCAACCAGCATCTGTACAATTTATTCATTCCTTTTCTATTTTTACTACTGGATAATGACAAAGATGAATGCCTTTAAGAGGAAATACATATTCATTGAAAAGAAAGATCAAAACTATCCTCTTTCAAAAAGCCCATATATGTAGGAAGCCCATTTGTCTCCTGCAGGAGATTTGTTGGGAGTGAGATGGAATTATGCCCAAAACTACATCTAATGAGGATTCAATAATCCAGTTAAATTAAACCCACAATGCCTTTTCATAAACCACAGCAATCAATACCATCACAGATATATATTTCATTATATATTATTGTTAGCCACATTATTATTAAATATATCTGGAAGAACAAATGATTAGCTATGAGTATAGCCAGGAGCCCATCATTCTGAGCGTGCTGGGTTAAGATGTACAAAAACAAAGATACTCAATTGGCAACTTAATAAGTTTGGGGTCACTGCTCTCCTGACCCATATGTCCATGAACATGGAAAGGAATGAATATTAACTCATTAGCAGTGATTTACATGTTAAATGACAATGATGAACTTACAAAGTGCACTGTCATGAGAAATTAGTTATTGTGTATAATAACAGAAGTACTGGCATGTCTCCTTTATCAATTGATCGGGTTTCTTTTCCTCACTGTACTCATCAGTCATTTGACTTTTACTTCAAAGAGAATAAGAAATAGCAGTACACTGAAATAGATGGAATGATGCCAGAGAGCCATTGCATCTCTTATTTTCCTTTAGTGTGTAATTTTAGAGCTTAGTTGATGTAATGTAAGATATAAAACTCAAGTCACTTAAGATATTGTAATCCTGATTTCCAAAATAAACAAACAGCTTTATTTGTGTGCTTATGCAAATAAATGTGTGATATGGAATGAGCTTTCAAAAAATCGTTTAGAGTATAAAATACTCTGGCTAATATGTGCTGCTGAGAGCAAACTTATCTTCTGTTTATAATTTTATGCTGTTTGCACTAGAAAATACCAAGCTCTGGCTATAATATAATATTTCATTTTGAGTGTGAAATGTATGATCACAAAAATTATCTTGAAATACACATTATTGTGGACATTTCCTTGATGCTATATTCATTTTTCTTCAGATACTTCCCTCTAAAACTCAAAGCCTATTTCCTTATCATGTTTTGTCTTAGTTTGGAATTCAGAACTTGTAGTTGGTGTTTTGAAGAAAGCACGATTTGTTTGGTAGACTTTGCCTGGTAATTTTCAATAACATATTTTATTGCTTTCAATTCAATTAGATTCCATATAGTGTAGTATTGATACTGACACTAATCTGAAATTGAATATGTATATTTAAGTGAACAATATAAAGCTGAAACAATATACAACAGATATAATCTAAAACCTCATCTTATTTCCCTTTTTGTAAGAGAGGACAGGAAAGTAATGTATTAGTTAGGAATAAGCTGTTCTTTTAACAAAGTTGTTTTTGTGTGTGTGTATGGTGTGTGTTTGTGTGTGTATGTGTGTGTGTGTGTGTTTTAAAGCTTGTTCATTGTTGAGTCCTTTCTGTCTTGAATGAATGTGTGTGAAGCCATTATTTTCCTATAGTCCTGTGTTTTAGGAGGTCTCTCAACATTAAATATTATAAAATACCTCTTTGGATTTATGTTTCACTTTCCACCCCAAATTTCTAAAGCTAAGCATTCTATAAAGTATTTTTTAAAAATCACATGTGTAAATCAAAGCGCTGTTACCTTATACACTTACTAGTAAGTCAATAGTTTTGGAACTGCCGATGATCAATGTGATCATCTTGTAAAATCTAAATGAAAGTGCTTTACTTTTACCTTCAGAGACTCCTCTTGTTTAAAGAGATCTTCAAAATCTTTAGCACAGAGGTCAGGAGCATTAAGAAGTTGTTCCACTTCGGATAGAGCTTGTGAGACATGAGTGATCTCAGTCAGATAAGTAGAAGGCACATAAGAAATTTCCAAAGGCATGTCTTCAGCCATCACCGTCACCGATTCTTCACGAACTGTGTGCTGGTATAGATATACAAAAGGACAATTCTTTTAGCTTCCTAATAGTGAAAAGACATCTATTGAGTTTATACAGGTTCCAGTTTATAGCTGACAGAGAGCTGAAAGTGGATAAAAATGCATGTCTAGTTAAAATGTTATTCTTTCTTCCAAAAAATGATAGAACCTTTTATAATAAGAGTTACATATACACTAGCACCATGAATACAAGAATGAAATACCAAGAGCCATAATGTCATGAGAAGGGTAGTTTTAGCCTGAGAAAAGGATGATTTTCACAACTGATTTTTAAAATGTAACTTTAAGGTTCCTTGAATACGCAGTATGGGGTAGGATGTAGACATCTGTGGTATTCACATCAAAGAAACCTATTCTTTACTTTTCCCCCTAATCTTGATTTTTGGCTAGTATGTACTTTATATTGAGCACCCCTTTCCTCCAAATTATAGACATCAGGTTCTTTATTTAAAGCTAGTTTCTTAGTAAGTTAGCTGCTAATTAAGGTACTAGATTATTATGACTGCGGGTAGAAATCACATTTAAATATATTTTTATCGATCTTAGAGCAGAAAGGAGAGTGAGAGATAGAAACATCAATGATGAGAGAGAATCATTGATTGGCTGCCTCCTGCTCACCCCCTACTGGGGACAAAACTCACAACTAAGGCATGTTGCCTGACCAGGAATCAAATTGTGACCTTCTGGTTCATAGGTTAACTCAACCACTGAGCTAGACCAGATAGGCTAGAATTCACAATTTAATAAGAACTCCAGAAAGCCCTAAAATCTAAGGCAGCATCAACCTTTCCACCTACATCTTACTTCCCTACATGGCATTCAAGTACTAGATGTGATAGGCATTTGGAGCTCAGAGCTCTTTTGGACTTAACCAGTAGTACCTATTCCTTATAAGAGCAAGAAATAGATACTATGTGACATGCAAATTAAAAAAGATTGATGACCTCTGCTCTCTTCTGTCTACAGTATATATAAGCAGTAAAATTCCTGGAATTGAAATTAGTTTCCCAGTAACTTTGTTTTGAATTAATCAACTGTCACCTGCCTATTGACGGGGTCAGCTGAGGGATTCAGTAGCAGATGGTAGGCTTGCTAACACAGCCATTTATTACTACACAGCCTTTATGAGAAGACCACCTTCACTTTTGGAGTAATGTAATTAAATGGAGTTTACGATCCCAGACTGAAGCCACACAAAGATGAGTGAAATTATATGCTGGTCCACTTATCTTTTCTTTTTAATTTCTCAGATCTAGGATTTTTTTACTCAACCTAAAGTAATAAAAGAGTAATATGCAAATTAACCACCACTCCAAGACACCTAAGCCACACCCACCAGCCAAGCCATGCCCAACAGCCAATCAGAGCAACTGTATGCAAATTAACCCAGCCAAGATGGAGGCCAGCAGCCACGGAGCTAGAGCAAACAGGAGGCTTCTGTGTGGAGGAAACTGCTTGCCTTGGCCGGCTCGGCCTCTGCTCAGGCAACAAAGTTTCAATTATAGAAGATAAATAAACCCCAGAAACTTGATTCCAGCCAGCCTCGCTGGGACATTGGGTCAATGGGAGCTGTGGGCAGCCTGAAAATGGCCCTCAACCCTCACCCAGGCTGGCCAGGAACTCCAGTAGGGACCCGAACCCTGAAGGTACTGTGTGCAGCCTGAAAATGGCCCTCAGCCCCTCACCCATGCTGGCCACACCCCCATGGGGTGAGGGTCCCCACTGAGGGGCTTGGCCAGCATGCAAACAGCGAGCAGCCCCTCACCCAAGCTGGCCAGGCATGCCAGCGGATGGACATCCCCTGAAGGGTCCCAGACTGAGAGAGGGTATAGGCCGGACTGAGGAACCCCGCTGAGTGCACAAATTTTTGTGCACTGGGCCCCTAGTTCTTATATAATACAAAAATAATTCTAACTTAGATGTCTCTATTTATTGCACTGTAAATTCATGGAATTACATAAATGAGCTTAAATTGCATAATGATACTTTTTGAAAAGTTTGGTTTAATGTGCATATAACCAAATACCTGACATATTCCTTCATGATCAGTGGAATGATAATCTACATGCACTTCTTATTTTCCATTTTAAATAATAATAGAATATGGAGATAGAGTTTGACGAGGACAATTCATAGATTTAACCATAGATTTTTTTTTAAATCCAAATTCTCGATTTCTCCATTTCAAAACAACAATTTCACCAATTAAAATAAAAGTCAGGAGGCTATTTGAATTTCTAATTTTCACTGACAGTTAGGCTTAACAATAACCCCTAGCCAGTAGAATTAACAACACAGTTCAAGCAAGTTTACTATGAATTTCATATATTCCCTTAGACTGGTTACTATAGTTCTTAATAAAGATTTCCAAGTTCATAAATTTTTTTTTCTTTTTTAGCAGGTCTGATCAGTTTTATTTTATTTTTTAATATTTATTGTTGAAAGTATTACACACCGAGTGGCCAGATTATTATGACCACCTGACGTTTGTAGGCAAATTAGCTATAATTTCATGCTAAAGTTGCTAGAGGGCCAGACCATTATAAATAGGGAAGCAGGTTGTTTACCACGACAGTAGAAATGACTTTTTTCTGAATATATCTTTTTTTTTTAACAGCCTTTGAATGTGGGATATATTTGAACGTGAGTGGCCACATTATTCTGACCACACCATCAGTACTACATTGGGCCACCTTTTGCCTTCAATACTGTGGCAATTCTTCTTGGCATTGACTCCACAAGATGTTGAAATGTGATGTGAGGAATCTGACACTATGCCTGATGAATAGCACCGTCCAGTTATGTGAGATTTGATGGTTGTGGAACCAGCTGCCTGATGGTTCTTTTAACTTTATCCCACAAATGCTCAATTGAGTTGAGGTCTGGTGATTGTGGGGGCCACCTAAGCAAGGTAAAGTCTCCTTCATGTTCCTGAAACTTCTACTGTACAATACAAGCATCCTGGCATGGCACATTGTCTTGTTGAAAGAAGCCATCTCCATTGGGATATGCCATCAACGTGATAGGATGAACTTGATCAGCAACGATACTTAGGTATGTTGTGCTATTCAGATGTTGTTCCACACGAATTAAAAGGCCCAAATCATGCCAAGAAAACATGCCCCAAACCATAACACTGCCCCCACAAGCTTTAAGGGTTGTACTCATGCATGTGGGGTGCATGCTTTCATGCTGTTTCCACCAAATTCTCACTCTGCCATCTGCATGATGCAACTGGAAATGTGATTCATCAGACCACATGACTTTTTTCCAATGCTCGTGCTCCTATGCAAACTGGAGGCAGTTTATCTTGGTAACTGCAGACAGCAAAGGTGTTTGAACAGGCCTTTGGCTTCCATATCCCATACGATGCAGTGTACAGCTAATTTGCCTACAAATATCAGTGGTCATAATAATCTGGCTACTCAGTGTGTATGTTCTCCTTTTTCTCCCATTGACACCTTCTATCTCGCACCTGTCCCCTGCCCCAGACCTACACCACACTACTGTCTTTGTCCATGGGTTATGCATATATCCATACACGTTCTTTGGTTGACTTCTTCCACCCACACTCCCCTGCCTTCCGTATGAGATTACACACTCTTTATTACATGCATCAGCTGTTTCAATTCCAGAGGGAAAGATAGTTGTACATTATCTGAAACAAGAATATTTTCTATATCATTTTATATAATGGTATAATTACCTTTCTTTTTAATTGTATGCATTATATATCTGTAAATTTCTATAGAAGAGTGTTTCTTTTTTATTAGGGGCAGAATTGGATAAAAGACTAAAAACTTTTGTACATATGCATGTATTTTTGTTTAACCAAAAGAGCTGTTTTACAAGGAGACACATCTTTAAAATATTTAGACAGCATGAGTCACATTTTAAAAATCAGTGTGAGTTTCAAAAGATTTTGATATCTATTATCATTTTCTCTTAAAGGGAAAATAATTCTAAGTTCTTTATATCTTCTTTATATTTCTCTTTTGACATGTAGTTTCCTAGATCTTCATTATCTATATTTGGGATGCTCTCAGCTGTCTTAAATTCATATTGGTACCTTACAAATATAGTAATTATGAATTATAAATAGCAAGGAACTTAATTGAAAAGTTAAAAACAATAAAGAAAGAGGGCACTAAAATAAATTCATATTTGACAACTGCCTTGAATTTAATTTTACTGAAATGTAATTTAAAACCCAGATTTCTAATTCTTCCATGTTTGTGAATAGTTTTTGTTTTGCATAGAGAAATTTTACATACAAAATGAGATTTATTTAAGTAATAGTTTTCACCATACAGCTCTGAAGATTGGAGTTCTGTGTCTCAGAAATAAGATCTGACATCAGCTTCAGGCCTGAACCAGAGCTCTGAGAATCAGAGCACACTGTACTCTGGCTTCTCATTTATTGAGTTTTCATGACCACATGGGTCTATCATAGATTATTTTATTACATATATAGATTCACGTATTTATTTTCTTCATAATAATTATTCACTCGTACATCAACAGAAAACACATTTCTGTCTACATTTGAATGGAAATCTTTTTTAGGAGAATGTTATGGCATAAATCCAGAACTTTTAAATAATTGAGAGTTTGTATCTGGTTCTAGAAACCAATTTTACTCACTCCCCCCTTTAAAGATGAAGTCCTTATGAACCTGATTGTAATCACCTTCAAAGAATTATTAGTTATCATGTTGTAGCCAGGACATGCTATATGAATATGTATATTGTGATTATTTTAAAGACTATCATAGATAAGTCTTAGAGCAATTGGTAAAAATCCACATAAATATGTGGATTAACTCTGCCATATCACATTCATTCCATGCTCAGACATGTCATGATGAGATATTCCAACCCATTTAGAAATACTAAAAATGGTATAGTTGATAAAAGCAATCAAATAAATGGAAAGGTATATTCTATCACTTTAGAAAAAAATTCAATGATGAAACAATTGCAATATTTGCTACACTAACACAACTACAATATTTGTTACTGATAATCTCCTATTTTTTGTGCAAAATAAATTAAATTAGAATGCCTATAACTCTTAAATGCCTTCTGGTTAAAGTTAGCTGTGGGCACTGACTCAGCTATATTTTGTAAGTTAAATTCTAAAAGGTTAATATCACACATTTAAAACATTTAATGAAGACTGATCTATTAGAGGACTTAGCTTCTCCTGTCATCTGGGTACATAGTACCCATGGATAAGAAAAATTAAGTGGTACATACCACAGTGAAGTTTTATGAAAAAACAGAAATACTTGAAAATAATTATTGGATATCATTGGGAAAATGTCAACTCATTTTCTAGAAAACTCAGTTTCATAAATTTTAAATATTCTCATTTATGATAAAGTTCTAAAACTTTATCATAGAGATGTGTACATAAGTAGACTTTTAGAGAGATGTGTGCATAAGTAGACTTTTAGAGAGATGTAAAATAATTTTCATATACAGGAAACTTCTAAAAATTTAATCAAGAATCAGACATTTGGAGATATAGTTTACTATCTACTCCTTAAAACATATTCTTCCTTTTGATTGTCATACAACTCCATAATGATTAAACTATATCCACTGGGTGATTTTCAGTTTGGTTTAATAAAAAATTCAGACAGTTACTTAAAAATCAGTATAATTAGAAGTATCATGTTCATATTCTCTTCTTTATGCAAAATCCATGCACTCATATTCAGATTTTGCCTTTTCATTTGAATTTCATTAACTCTGCCTTGAATAATTATATCCTTCTGAATTCTAATCTGTACAAATCCTGTCTAACCTTTTGAAAATCAACTTGCTTTTGTTAATGTTCTTTACCACCTCATATCATTATAGATATTCATGCATCATTAGTAAGGAAGTGCTGTGGCAGTACTAATTCATTATATTTCTCTCTGTTCATATTCCTTCCTAATGATATATGCTCAGAGGAATACACTATCCTCATTTTCTGGGAATGAAAATCAAGAGATGTGGAAGAAAGCCCCAAAGTACCTATTTTTATTAAGAAATGAAAAGCTCAATTGATGCTTAAAAAGGATCATTAGGGGGCAAAACTGTGATTTATAACAACTAAAGGTGAGGTAGAGACAGCTTTGAGATTTTGAGCTCTGTAAGTAGACCTAGATATCACTCAATGTTTTTAAAAATAACTTTGGCTCCTCTGAAACTGTAGTGATCACATTCTTTTTACTACTTAAATTTTGTATCTTGAAGGGCCACATAAGTACACGAGATGAAGGCAATCTTGTTTTGACACAAATGGTGCATCATGCATAAGCTTTTAAAACACTGTTTCCTTCCATGATTTAAGAGACTTCTCTCTGCTCAACATAAATGTCAAATGGGTTGTGATTACTGATACATTTATGAGTTATGAGGTCAAAGTAACTAAACAAGGAAAATGTGCTATGTGCCATATTATTATAATATATTCATTTAAATTAACTTTATATCTAATACAGCAGTACTCAACCTGTGGGTCATGACCTCGTTGGGTGTCGAACGACCCTTTCACAGGGGTCGCCTAAGATCATCCTGCATATCAGATATTTACATTACGATTCATAAAAGTAGCAACATTACAGTTATGAAGTAGCAATGAAAATAATTTTATGGTTGGATCACAAGATGAGGAAATGTATTTAAAGGGCCAGAAGGTTGAGAACCACTGATCTAATATAAATATGGTATATGAGAGAGATATCAATGCCTTCAAAGACTAACAAAAACAAACTAGAATCTGGACAAAAGTAATATAGTGACAGAGCCTTTTTATTCTGTTAATGTTAATCAAGAAAAAAATATGCCATTGGCAGGGGGAGGAAAGGAGGGAGAGGTGGAGGTGGGTATAGAGGGGATAAATGGTGATGGAAAGAGACTTGATTTTGGATGGTGAACACATAGTAGAATGTACAGATGATGTGTTGTGGAATTGTCCACCTAAAACGTGTATAATTTTGTTACCTAGTGTCACCCCAATAAGTTCAATAAAAGGTGGAAAATAAAAAAGATGTTCATAGCAGCACAATTTACCATAGCTAAGATTTGGAAACAGCCTACGTGTCCATCAGTAGATGAGTGGATTAGAAAACCGTGGTACATCTACACAATGGAATACTACGCTGTGGTAGAAAAGAAGGAATTATTACCATTTGCGAGAGCATGGATGGAACTGGAGAGCATTATGCTAAGTAAAATAAGCCAGTCAGAGAAAGATAAATATCATATGATCTCACTCATTTATGGCATATAATGAACAACATAAACTGATGAACAAAACAGATCCAGAAACAGAGAAGCACTGATCAGACGGTCAAACCTCAGAGGGAACATAGGGGCGGGTGGGGGTAAGGGAGGGAGATCAACCAAAGGACATGTATGCATGCATATAAGACCAACCAATTGACACAGACAACAGGGGGGTGAGAGCATGAGTAAGGGGGTGGGGGACAATGTGGGGTTAAGAACACATATGTAATCTAATCTAATAAAAGAGTAATATGCAAACTGACCATAACTCTGAGACACCTAAGCCACGCCCACCAGCCAAGCCATGCTGACCAGTCAATTAGAGCAGCTGTATGCAAATTAACACAGCCAAGATGGAGCCGGGCAGCCACGGAGCTAGAGCAAACAGGAGGCTTCTGTTGCAATTGCCTGCCTAGGCCGTTTGGGCCTTTGCTTTAGGAAACAATGTTTCAATTATAGAACCCATGGAGCAAACAGGAGGCTTCGATGCCTGCCCAGGCCTCCACTCAAGGTAACAAAGTTTCAATTATAGAAGATAAATAAACCCCAGAAACCTGATTCCAACCAGACTTGCTGGGACGTTGGGTCAATGGGAGCTGTGGGCAGCCTGTAAACGGTCCTCAGCCCTTCACCCAGGCTAGCCACACCCCCATGGGGTGAGGGTCTCCACTGGGGGGCTTGGCCAGCCTACAAACAGCCAGCAGCCCCTCACCCAGGCTGGCCAGGCAGGCCAGCAGGTGGACATCCCCCGAAGGGTCCCAGACCGCGAGAGGGCACAGGCCGGGCTGAGGAACTCCCCGAGTGCACAAATTTTTGTGCACTGGCCCCTAGAACCTTAATAAAAAATAAAAAATAAAAATAAATAAATAAATAAATAAATTAAAAGATGCAGCAAACCTTCAAAATAAAAATATTTTACAGTCTGTTCGATGTTTCTATGTCTCTGGTTCTATCACAAATGAGTGAGATCATGTGATGATATTTATCTTTCTCTTACTGGCTTATTTCACTTTATTTATTGATGATTTAAAGTGAGCCATGGTATAAAATTCTGTTAACTTATCTGATTATCTTTCCTCAAAAAGACATTCTTAAATAGACTAGGAGCCCGTGTCACAATATATTGTGCATTCGGGGGGGCCCTAGCCCAGCCTGTACCCGCCCAACCTACAGCCTGCCACCTGCCCATCGGCCCCACCTGTCTCACACATACCACCTGCCAACCACCCATCAGCCCCGCCGACCTCACACACCCTGGCCCGTCACCTGCCCTGAACGTCCCACTCATCCTGCCGCCTGCAATGAACCTGTCTCTGTGGTTCTGATGCCAGCCTTCATCTTGACTGAGTTAATTTGCATACAGCCACTCTGATTGGCTGGTGGATGTGGCTTAGGTGTCCCGTTGAAATGGTCAATTTCAATATTATGCTTTTATTAGAGTAGATTATTTAAAATAATAATACAGTATCATGTAAATCCTAAATAGGATGACAGGTTTTATGTGGGTTCTAATAGCTCATAAGTGACATGGGACTGTGAAAGAATTATGTTTTCTTACACAGGTAGATCTAGTCACAAAAGTCTTCAGAGAAAGACAATTATGTTTCCTTCTAGGGATCATTACAGTAAGAAGCTATTTTTATTTTATTTTTCCTTGATCATTTCTAGAAATTATAAGCTTAAAAAGGCGAGTGAAATAAACACATTTGGAACACAAAAAATACTGTTACCAAAGAGGGGGAAAAAACTAATTAATAAAGCATATAAAAAACAAGAGATAGGGATTTGTCTTTCCTGTTCACTGTTTTGCATATGCATAAATGAAATGGTAATACTTGAGTTCTGACAGTACTTGCCCTTATGTGCCTTTAATTAAGTCACTAATGAGTCCAAATGGATTGGCTATGATTTTACATAGAGAAAAAAGCAGTAAGACTGTTTGCTCTTAGGTACCCACTCTTACTACATCATCTATAAAATTACTTGTGGTAAGCTATAAAATGAAAAAGGGGAGAGTAAACCCACGAATGACATTAATTGATCAACAAACTGTATTAACTTATAATTGACCTTTTGTTTAAAAAGAATAAAACATGAAATACATTAAATAATCAGACTAAAATACTTCAGAAAAGTGCCCCTTCTAGTCACTTGATTTATTTTCTACAATTAGAATGACTTTTTGGAGCAGGGCAGACTGTCAGTGAAAGAGATTTGCAGGTGGAGCTGCATTTGCCAGTATTTAAGTGTATCCTGCTTCTAACAGGGCAGGTACATGCAGTGTCACATATAAAGGGTCTGGCTGTACCCTTGCATTGAGCTGCCTCATGTTCATTCTTTCCTTCCACATTACCAAGTTTACCTAATTCCTCAGGGCCAAGCTAAATTACCATCTAATTAAACTGATAAAATAAATCTCAATAATGGGTTAGTGGCTTATAGTGGCTTAAGGTGCTATCATTCACAGGATAACATCTGCATTTTAATAAGGGTTTTCAATGAACTAACATAAATTAGTAATATGGCAGAATTCTATTCACTAAGTATGGCTGTTGTAGAAGTGAAAGAAAAGGGAGTAGTATTCCACCAAGTTAAACAGTAATGCATAAGCACAACATATATGGCCTACCTTGTAAGAAATCACCTGTCAAGTAACCATATATATATATATATATATATATATATATATATATA
>PVJC01045961.1:0-13493 GCA_004026665.1 Murina feae
TTGACCACCATGAAAGATCTTGCAATGAATATAAGTGTACATATATCTTCATGAAAAACTGTTTTCAAATGTTTTGGGCAGATGCCCAGAAGAGGGGTTTCTGGGTCAGATGGTAACTCTATCCTTAATATTTTGGTAAAACTCCATACTGGTGTCCATAGTGACTGTGCCAGTTTACACTCTTACTGTGAATGAGGGTTCCTTTTTCTCCACAACCTATCCAACACTTGTGATTACCTGTCTTGTTGATAATAGACATTCTAACAGACGTGAAATGATCTCATTGTATTTTATTTTATACTTATTTTATATATTTTTATTTTTTGACATTTCTTATAGCAATATTTTTTCTTTTTTTACAAAATAATTAGTCATTTATATTCAATAAAATTAATATTTCAATAAAAATGATTTTAAGTATGTTACATGCAATAAACATTAATATTTCAATAAAAATCTAAATATAATAATATTACCCAAAGTGTACTAACATAGTATAACATTACAAAAATTGTATAAAGTATTAAAAATCTGCAAATAACAGGATAACTTCTATTATATTCTAAAATATTTTTTATTCTATTTTTACTCATCAGTTTATTAGATTCCACAAAGGAGTGAAGTCATGTGATTATTTATCTTTCTCTGACTGGCTTATTTCACTTATCATAATGTTCTCTAGGTTCATCCATGCTGTTCCAAATGGTAAGAGTTCTTTATTTGCAGCAGAATAGTATTCCATTGTGTAGATGTACCACAGTTTTCTAATCCATTCATCTGCCGATGGGCACTTAGGCTGTTTCCAAATCTTACCTATTGCAAATTGTGCTGCTTTGAACATAGGGGTGTATATATGCTTTGTGATTGGTATTTCTGGTTTCTTGGGATATATTCCTAGAAGTAGGATAACTGGGTCAAATGGGAGTTCCATTTTAAATTTTCTGAGGAAAATCCACACTATTGGGAGAGACAAAATGGCGTCAGTATAGACAGACGTGTCCTGAGCCTTGTCCCTGAGCAGATAGGGTGAGCAGTTGAAATGAGTAACATTCAGCACAAATGATGGCAAAAGAAACTCAGCTAGGAGATGGTTTGCATCCAGGAAGCATAGAGGATCCCTGGAGAAGGGTAAAATCAAGATTTTGGGCAGGAGAGTCTGCCAGACCTCTGAGCCCAGAGGGTCTGAAGGGATCAGCACAGCAACGGCACCAAGCTGTGTCCCTCAGGACAGGCACAGTGTCTGACTGTAGCAATAAGGTCCTTAGAACTGCTAGATGGCAGGGGATTCTAGATCTGGGTTCACAGTCAGGAAAGGCTGAACCCAGAGGGGGCAACCTGGAGGGCTGACCAGACTGTGCAGTGCTGACAGGACAGGAGTGCAGACAGGTACAGCCTATGCCTTTCTTCATTGAGCCTTGTGCATAGGACCTTTCGGATATACTTACCCGTGGTTGGTGTGGGAGAAGGTGTGGAATTGTGGAATCTGGGGAGGGGGGTCCAGGAGAAGCAGCAGCGAGTCTGGTGCTGAGTCATGCCTGAGCCCGGGACCTGGGTAGCCATTTTGTCCTGAAGAGATAGCCCCTACCTCCAGTATTCAGTCAACCAATACAGCCACACCCAGATCCCACCCTGAGTGGTATAAAGGATTTAAAAAAATTGAAATAGTCCTTGAGAGTCCAAAGGGACTGGCCTAAAGAGAGACCTTCAGTCCCAGCAATGGGAACCTGAGAAACAGTATACTACAGAAGACTGGGATCTTAAGCCAGCCAAAGGAACAACACTTCACTTTTTCACTTTTATTTGTTTTAATTATTATTATGTTGGTATCTCTTTTTTTTCTTTTTCTTTGTTTTCCTATTTTTATTTGTTGCTTTGTTTTCTACTTCTTTTTGCATTATTTTTCCATCACTCTATTTTATTTTTATTTGCTATTTTTATACCATTTTTGAAATCAAACTTTTTGTAAATTTACTATTATTATTTTCTTCTCATTCTCTTTCCCCTTATCCGCCCATCCCATTTCTACTTCCTCTATAGTGAACTGAGGCCCTCCCCATATTCATCCAATTCTTAACCTTATTTTCTGTATATAAGCTCAGCCTCTATAGATTCTGCCCCCACCCTCTTTGCTGAGGGATTGATATTTGTATTTTTTATTTAAATTTTGGTTTATCTATTTGTTCTGTGGTGTTTTTCATATATATATATATATATATATATATATATATATATATATATATATATTATATATGTTGTTATTTTTATGTTTCTTTTCTCTCTCATCTTTTTCTCTCTCTTCAATATCATTTATGCTCTCTTTTCCCTAATTTTCTTTTCTCAGGTGGTCACTTATAGTGGGGTTATTGTCGTGACTACATTCATGCTTTGTTCTTTTGTGTTGTGTCTTGTCGAGATGAATTTTATCCTGTCTGACCAGGTGCTAGAGAGCAAGCCCCATAACCAGACACCTGTAGAGGAAACTCCATCCTCGAGTGGGTCAATAACACCCCAGACCCAACTACAGAGTCAGGAAGAAGGCAGCAGTGAGGGAGAAAATGTGAGTGAGAGAACAAAAAGGAGTGTGTGATAACCTGGGGTGTGTATATGTGTGTATATGTGAGGCACAGTTAAATCCCGCAGGACCTTCAGGGCAAACTAACCAGGGTTGACTAACTAGGCAGCTTCTGCTACCATTGTAAACAGCATAGGGAGGCCAACTCATCCGCAAAAGCCTAACCTTTTGAAGGGAAAAGCTGCTGTAACTGGGAGGCCAGCCTCACCTCCACCCAGGGTGCCATCACATAATACTTGGGACTCTATAGCCACCCCTGCCAAGGACCTGTTACCTCAGCTGTGGTCTCATGGTAAATGAGTCTCCAGTAGTCCAGGGTACAGGCTCCTGAGAGTTCTGAAGCATGCTCCCCTCTGACCAGCCCAATGCTTTAGCCCAGGCCACTGCAACCACATGAGCAGCAGAAACATGAGTAGCATGTTCCTGTTCAAGGAGCAGCAGCCCCAAAAGCAGCCTGCCCCAGGCCTGAGAGCAGAAGTATCATGTGGCCTGCGCCTGTTCAAGGAGCAGCAGCTGTGTGAGTGGCCCACTCCCCAATTTGAGGACCAGCAACCATATGAGAAACCTGCCACATCTGAGGAGCAGCAGCCGCATGAGCAGGCTGCCCACAATTGAGGAGCAGTCGCCCCATGCAGCCCACCCCTATCCAAGGAGCAGAAGCCACACTAGCAGACCGCCCATATCCAAGGAGGGGTAGTCTTGCACAGCACACACTGGTCAGAGGAGCAGCAGCCACACGCAGCCTGCACCTGTCCAATGAGCAGCAGCTGGGTGAGCAGCCCTCCCCTGTCCGAGGAGAAGCAACCACACATGTAGCTCACTCTCATCAGAGGAGCAGCAGCTGTGCAAGCAGCCCATTCCCCAACTAAGGAACAGCAGCTGCACAAGCATCCCACACCCATATGAGGAACAGTTGCCCTGTAAGCAACCTGCCCCTGTCCAAGAAGCAGCAACCTCACAATCAGCCTGCCCCATCTGAGGAACAGTAGCACTGTGCAGCCAGCCTCAATCCAAGGAGCAGCATCCACGTGAGCAGAAGCCACGTGAATAGCCCACCCCCATCCAAGGAGGAACAGCCACACTCAACCTGCCCCCATCAGAGGAGGAGCAGCCTCGTGGTCAACCCATCCCTGTCCAAGGAACAGCAGCTGTGTGAGCAGCCTCCCCAACCAGCCAGAGAAGACATCATGGCTGTGAAAAGCACTCACCAGAGGAGCCACTGTCAACTGAAAAAGAGCTGCTTCCACAACCACCTGAGGAGCAACCTCAGCCCAAGGAGCCACTGCCATCCAAGGAGCAGCTCCTGCACAACTCAACATCTAGATCAGTCAGAGAGACAAAAAATAGGTAGACAAAAAACACCCAATGAAAAGGAAAGGAAGAATTGCCAGAAAAGCAAATAAGTAAAACAGAGGCATGCAATATGTCACAAAAAGAATTCAGTATAAAAGTCATACAGTGCATAAATTAGATGGAGGAAAAAAATCAACAACTTATGTAAGAATCAAAAAGAAATGGATGGAAAAATCAATAACTTATGCAAGAATCAAGAAGAAATGAAGAGTTATATAGCTGCAGTAAAAAACCATGGAAAGTTTCAACAGTAGAATAGGAGAAATGGAGGTTCAAATTAGCAAATTAGAAGACAAAGAAGCAAAACACACCCCAAAATGAACTGCAATTGGAGAAAAAAATTAAAAGACAAGAGTGGAGCCTAAAGAGCTATGGGAAACATGAAATGATGCAGCATATGAATAATAGGGGTGCCAGAACAACAGGAAAAGGAACAAGGGTTAGAAAACCTATTTGAAGATATAATGTTAGAAAACTTCCCTGAGGTGGGGAAGAAAAACGTCACACAAGCAAAGAAAGTCCCAAGCAAGATAATCCCAAAAAGAGCCACACCAGGACATGTCTTAATTACAATAACAAATGTTCAGGACAAAGAAAGAATCTTAAAGACTGCAGGAGAGACAGGAGGGACAGAAAGTTACATACAACGGACCTCTAATTAGATTATCAAATGATTTCTCAACAGAAGAAAATTTACAAAGTGATGCAAAGCAAGGATTGAATCCAAGATTACTTTATCCAGCAAGGCTATTGATGAAAACTGAAGAGGAAATAAGAAGCTTCTCAGACCAAAAAAAAAAAAAAAAAAAAAAAGGCTAAGGGTGTTTATCACCACCAAACCAGCAATGCAAGAAAAGCTAAAGGGACTACTGTAAAAAGAAGAAAAAAAAGGTAAGAATGAAAACAGGCACAAACAAGTGGCTAGAGTCAGTTGTAAAAATGGCGGCTGGCAGGATGGAGGTGAGGCATAGGGAGTGAGTGAATGAGGGTATGAAAGGAGAGTGTGTCTATGTGTGTGAGTGAGTGAAGGCCAGTTAAATCCAGCAGGAGCAGCAGAGGCTGGCAGACGAGGTTCTCTGGGACAGAGAGATTACAACCATTGTGGGCACTCCTTGGACTGCAGGACTCAGGCACAGAGCCCATGCCATCTTGAAGGGGAGAGCTGCCTCTTCTTGGAACTCATCAGCACCATCACCCAGACAGGCCTGGGACACTGCCTGCATGACCTGGCCGCCACTCCAGCCTAAATCCTGCTGCTCCACCCACAGACTCACAGACTCACAGACCCTGGGAATTCTACCTCCAGGAGTACCACGCTCACAGCAGTAAGTGCAGCATCCCTCACCCCAGCAGCAGACCTCCAACCTCGCATTCCCGCATTTGCGTGTCTCCAGCAAACAGGTCATCACATTCACGTGTATCTGTGCGCAGGTTGCCCAGGTGCACCACTCGTTACGCCCAGATTTTGTGATCCCCAAAGACCACTTAGGGAGCCCACGTCTGATGCAAAAACACAGAGCCTTTATTCAAGCTAGCTTGAGCTCCGTCCCACACACACTCACCAACAGAGTGGTAAGGTGGGGAGAGAGCAAGCTCCAATAGAACAAAATGTTTGATAGGTGGTCTGGAAGTAGTGGGTAGGGTAATGTGTGTGGCCCCTGTTGATTGGTCAAGGGAAGGGCCAGGGTTAGGTTGCACAGAAGGCAGGATGGAGTTAGCCTAATTTGGACTTAGGTCATTTCCTCTGCATCCCTATTGACTGGTTCAAAAAGGGGTGGTTGAGCAACTGGAACCTTTGGGGAGTCAGTCTGATTTGACTCTATCACACACCATAGACTTCTCTTATAAGTCACTGTAAGGCCCAGCTGGGTGTGATTTTGTACAGACACAGGCACACTGTCCCCCAGTAGAAATCCTGAATTCCCGCTGCCTGAATAACTACCCCCACACACCCAGCTGGAGAACTTTAGTGCCAGAGCCCTGCAACACCAGGGCCCTCAGGGTGCCTCAGGGCTCAGTGCCTGCAAATGCCCTGCCACAGTTGCTCACTCTGCCTGAGCCCATCTGTCCACGGGGCACTTTGTGAAGCTGAAGTGAGCCTCTGCTGGGTCTGATTTTGGACAAATTGGTATGCATGCCCCTGGGCAATATAAACTCTGAATTCACCCATCCCAGATACCTGCCCAAAGAGGCCTCCATTATACATGCCAGGGCCCTTCAGAGGGCTTCAGTGTGCCTGCCTGCACTAGCAAACTCACTGCAGGTGCTCTTGTGTGCCACAATTGGGAACGTGTGTCTATCCACCACAGGTGCATCAGCAAAATCTGAGTTTCCCCACCTCACAGCTGTAGAACTCTGGATACTAATGGTGCACGATTTTCCAGAGAGCAGGTCTCCCAAGACCTCTGCTCCACAGGCAGCCCTGGGGCCTTGCTGTGAGCCCTGCTGAACATGCACTTAAACAAACAGAGATGCACTGCTGGGCTGTAGAAACAATGAATTCACTCTTCTGGGATACCTGCCCACAAACACTGTAATCTAGTGGCTTCAGTGCCAGGGCCCTTCAGAGTGTGTCAGTACATCCTGCTGGCAAACACACCACAGGTGCCCCTGTGAACTGCCGTGGGGGTCTCATGTATCCAACCATGGGGTTAGCAGCAAAAGCTGAGTCTGCCCACCACACAACTACAGAACTCTGGACACCAGAGTCATACCTTTCCAGAATGCAGGACTCCTGAGCCTTACCACACCAAAAGACAGTACCTTGGTGTCACTGTGAGTCCCTACTGAGCACGTGTGATTTCAACCAAGGGCACAAGACAGCAAAAATTGGGACACCTCCTCCACGGCTGCTGACTTCTAGATACTTCAATTGCACTTTTCCAGCTCACAGACCTACATCAAGAGAACCCAAATAGCTCAAGTAGGGAGCTACACTAGACTACAAAACCCAAGAAACCTGAGAGGTCACACCAGTAGCACCATTCCAAAAAGAAACTGTGTAAAAAAGCAATCAGAGCTACAATTAAAACATTACAGCAAAATATGGGAAGACAAAAAAGCAATCCACAAAGGAAAGAAAAAGAGGAATCACCAGAAAGGGAGTGAAATGAAACTGAGGTTACTAACTTATCAGAGAAAGAATTCAGAGTAATGGTTATAAGGTTGTTCCAATGCTTGGGTGACAAATACAAACAACTCAAAGAGAATTATAAGGAGCTGAATGAGAATGTCAACAACATGGAAAAGAACCAAGACGAAATGAAGAATGATATAGCTGCAATAAAGAACACAATGGAGGGCTGAAACAGCACACTAGAAGAGGCTGAGGACCACTTCAGTGAATTAAAAGACAAGGTAGGAAAAGACAAAAAACACAGGAGCAACTGGGGGAAAAAACTTAAAAAGCAAGAGGAGAGCCTAAGGGAGCTTTTGGAAATGCAAAAGGAAATATTTGCTTAATAAAGGTAAAAAAAGGGAGAGGAGGAGAAGCAAGGAATAGAACACCTGTTTGAAGAAATAATGACAGAAAACTTCCCTGATACTGGCAAGAAAAACACTACACAAGTCCAAGAAACACATAGAGTGCCGAACAAGAGAAACCCCAAAATACCAACACCAAGACACATCATAGTTAAATTGGCAAACACCAACAACAAAGTAAGAATCTTAAAGGCTGCCAGAGAGAGACAGAAAGTTACCTACAAGGGATCTTCTATTAGAACATCAACTGACTTCTCAACAGAAATACACCAGGCAAGAAGGAAATGGAATGAAATATACAAAGTGATTCAAAGCAAGTGACTGAATCCAAGAATACTATAGCCAGCAAGGCTATCATTCAAAATTGAAGATGGAATCAGAAGCTTCACAGATGAAAAAGGGCTAAGTTTATTACTAACAAGCCAGCAATGCAAGAAATGCTAAAGGGGCTGCTATAAAAAGAAGAAAAAGAAGGACAAGAAGAAACACAATCATTAAAAATAAAAATGACCACAAACAAGTACTTTTCAATAATAACTTTAAATGTAAATGAATTAAAAGATCCAATCAAAAGACACAGGGCAGTTGAATGGCTAAGAAAACATGACCCTTATATTTGCTGTCTGCAAGAGACCCACCTCAGAACAAAGGATTCACACAGACTGAGAGTGAAGAGATGGGAAAATTTTTTTCAGGCAAGTGAAAATGAGAAAAAAGCTGGGGTTGCGATAATTATATCTGACCAAATAAACCACAAAGTAAAGGTTATAACAAGAGATAAGGAAGGCCACTACATAACACTAAATGGAGCAATTTAACAAGAAGATATAACTCTGGTGAACATATATGTACCCAATACAGGAGGACCCAAATACATAAAAAAACTCCTGGAAGATATAAAGGGAGAGATTGACAGCAATACAGTCATAGTAGGGGACTTTAATACCCTACTAACACCACGGGATAAATCCTCTAAACAAAAAATCAGCAAAGACACAGCAATGCTAAATGACTCACTAGATCAGATGGACTAAATTCACATCTTCAGAATATTTCACACCAAGCTACAGAATATACATTTTTCTCCAATGCACAAGGAACATTTTCAAAGATAGACAATATATTAGGACACAGGCAAAGTCTCTTCAAATTCAAGAGAATAGAAATCATAACAAGCATCTTCTCAGATCACAATGGCATAAAAATAGAAATCAACTACAATAAAAACATTGAAAAAATCAAACACTTGAAGGCTAAATAGCATGCTATTAAACAATGATTGGGTTACCAGAGAGATCAAAGAAGAAATAAAAAGCATTCTGGAAACAAATGACAATGAAAACACAGCAATCCCAAATCTATGGCACACAATGAAAGCAGTCCTGAGAAGGAAGTTAATAGCTCTACAGGCTTACATCAAAAAACAAGAAAAACTGGTAATAAATTACCTAAGCCTACAACTCAAAGAGTTAGAAAAAGAGCAACAAGTAAAGCCCACAGTATCCAAAAGGAAGGAAATAATAAAGATCAGAGCAGAAATTAAGGACATAGAGACAAAAAAACAATACAAAAGATCAATGACACCACGAGCTGGTTCTTTGAAAGGATTAACAATATTCATGAACTTCTCGCCAGACTCACCAAAAAACAAAGAGAATTCAAATTTTTAAAAAATCAGAAATGAAAGAGGTGAAGTAACAGCTGACCCTAATGAAATAAAAAGTATTGCCAAAAAATACTATGAACAACTCTACTCCAACAAACTGAACAACCTTGATGAAATAGACACATTCCTAGAAAAATATCAGCTTCAAAAACTCAATCAGGTAGAATAAAAAAACCTGAATAGGCCAATAATTACTGATGAAATTGAAACAGTAATAAAAAAACTTCCAGCAAACAAAAACCCTGGACTATCCCTAACTGGTTTGGCTCAGTGGATAGAGCATCAGCCTGCAGATGGAAGGGTCCCTGGTTCAATTCTGGTCAAGGGCATGTGCCTTGGTTGTGGGCACATCCCCAGTGGGGAGTGTGCAGGAGGCAGCTCGTTGATGTTTCTCTCTCATTGATGTTTCTAACTCTCTATACCTCTACCTTCCTCACTGTAAAAAATCAATAAAAAATTTTTTTCACTTTAAAGTTATTCATTTTTTTCTTTTTTCTTTTTTTCATTGCTTAAAGTATTACAACAAATGATAGATAAGTATTACATCAAATGATAGATAGATCTCCATTTTTTCCCCTTTCCTTTCCCCCCCTCCTCCCTAACCCCCAGTTTCTTGTGTCCATTGATTATGCTCCTATGCATGCATGCAGGTCCTTCAGTTGATCTCTTAATTCACCCCCCAACCATCCCCAGCCTTCCAGCTGTAGGATGATAGTCTGTTATAAGCTGTTCTGTCTCTGAATTTGTTTATGTTTATCATTTTATAATGGTCTTCATTATCCATAAATAAGTGAGATCATGTGGTAGTTTTCTTTTATTGACTGGCTTATTTCACTTAGCATAATGCTCTCCAGTTCCATCCATGCTGTGGCAAATGGTAAGAATTCCTTCCTTTTTACAGCTGCATAGTATTCCATTGTGTAGATGTACCGGACACTTAGGCTGTTTCCAAATTTTGGCTATGGCAAATTGTGCTGCTATGAACATAAGGATGCATATATCCTTTCTGAATGGTGTTTCTGGCCTCTTGGGATATATTCCCAGGAGTGGGATCACAGGGTCAAATGGGAGTTCCATTTCCAATTTTTTGAGAAAACTCCAGCCCTGGACCAGATGGCTTCACAGGGGAGTTTTACCAAACATTCAAAGAAGAACTAAAGCCAATCCTTCACAGACTATTACAAAATATTCAAGAGGAAGGCACACTTCCATATTCCTTCTATGAAGCCAGTACTACCCTAATCCCAAAACCAAATAAAACACCACAAAGAAAATTACAGGCCAATATGCCTGATGAACATAGATGCTGAAATCCTCAACAAAATTCTAGCACACCAGATCCAGCATTACATTAGAAAGATCATACACCATGACCAAGTGGGGTTTATTCCAGGAATGCAAAGCTGGTACAATATCCACAAATCAATAAACATGATACATCACTTAAACAAATTTACAGACAAAAATCACATAATCATATTGATTGATGTAGAAAAGGCATTTGACAAAATCCAACACCCTTTTTTGAAAAAAACTCTCAGCAAAGTGCTAATAGAAGGATCATACCTCAACATAATGAAATCCTTATATGACATACCTATGGCCAACATCATACTCAATGGGCAAAAACTAAATCTATTTCCCTTGAGAACAGGGAAAAGAGAAGGGATTCCCACTTTCACCACTCTTGTTTGACATAGTACTGGAAGGGCTAGCCAAAGCGATCAGAGAAGAAGAAGAAATGAAATGTATCCAAAATTAGAAAAGAAGTAGTAAAATTGTCCTTATAGACAGATGACATGACACTGTACTTAGAAAACCCTAAAGACTCCATCAAAAAATTATTAGACCCAATAAATGAATTTGGCTATGTAGCATGATACAAAATTATTGCCAAGAAATCTATGGTATTTTTATATGCCATTAGTGAACTTACAGAGAAATTAAAAATACAACTCTATTTACCATAGCACCAAAAAATTAAGACACCTAGGAATAAATTTAACAATGGGTGTAAAAGACCTGTACTCAGAAAACTACAGAACATTGAAAAATGAGATAAAGGAAGATATAAACAGATGGAAGAACATAGCATGCTCATGGATTGGTAGAATCAACCTCATCAAAATGTCCATACTACCTAAAGAAATCTATAGATTCAATGCACTCCCCATTAAAATACTAACAGCATATTTCATATATATAGAAAGAACTCTCTAAAAATTCATCTGAAATAAAAAAACAAAACAACAAAAAACGAATAGCTGCTGTGATCCTGAGAAAGAAAAACAAAGTAGGAGGGATCTCAATACCAGATATCAAGCTGTATTACAAAACCACTGTTCACAAAACTGCCTTGTATTGGCATGAGAACAGACATATAGACCAATGGAATGGAATAGAGAACCCAGAAATACACCCAAACCACTATGCTCCTTAATATTTGACAAAGGATGCAGACCATACAATGGAGCCAAGACAGTCTCTCCATGGTGCTGGGAATTTGGTCAGACAGATGCAAAAAAATGAAACTACACCACCAACTTACACCATACAGAAAAATAAACTCAAAATGATTAAAGGACTTAAACTTAAGATGGGAAACCGTAAACATATTAGAGGATTCCACAGGTGTCAAAATCTCAGACATATGCAGAAAGAATGTCTTTACTGACACAGCTCCTAGGGCAATGGAAACTAAAGGGAAAATAAAGAAATGGAACTATATCAAAATAAAAATCGTCTCCACTGCAAAAGAAACCATCAACAAAACAACAAGAAAACCCACTGCATTGGAGAACATATTTGCCAATGATATCTCTGATAAAAGTTTAATCTCCAACATTTACAGGGAAATCATACAGCTTAACAAAAGGGAGATAAACAACCCAATCAAAAAATGGGCAATGAACCTAAACAGACACTTTTTGACAGAGGGCATAAATAAGACTATGAGACATATGAAAACATGCTCAAAATCAGTAATTATCTGAGAGATGCAAATCAAAATGACAATGTGGTACCATCTCACCCCTGTCAGAAAGGCTGTACTCAACAAATTAACAAATGACAAATGCTATTGAGGATGCAGAGAAAAAGGAACCCTCTTTCACTGCTGGTGGGAATGGAGACTGGTACAGCCACTGTGGAGAACAGTATGGAGTTTCCTCACAAAACTATAAGTGGAACTTCCATTTGACTCAGTAATCCCACGTCTAGGAATATATCCCAAGAACCAAGAAATACCAATCGGAAAGGATATATGCATCCCTATGTTCATAGCAGCACAATTTACCATAGCTAAGATTTGAAATCAGCCTATGTGCCCATCAGTAGATGAATGGATTAAAAAACTTTGGCTCCTCTACATAATGGAATACTATACTTCTGTAAAAAGGAAGGAACTCCTACCATTTGCAACAGCATGGATGGAGCTGGAGAGCATTATGCTAAGTGAAATAAGTCAGTCAGAGAAAGATAAATATCACATGCTGTCACTCATTTGTGGATTATAATGAACAACATAAACCGATGAACATAAACTGATGTAGAGACAGAGAAGCATTGATCAGATGCTCAAACCTCAGAGGGAAGGTAGGGGAGGGTGAGCATGAGGGAGAGAGTTCAACCAAAGGATTTCTATGCATGCATATAAGAATAAGCGATGGATTTGGATAACAGGGTGTGAAAGTGAGGGCAGGAGTGGGGGGATGAGAGGACATTGGGGGGATAAAGTCACATTTGTAATATCTTGATCAATAAAGGGAAAAAGAGAGAGGAAAAAAATACATCAAAAAGACCTAGAAATTGCCTTAGGCTCAGCATAACTGTTTAATAAGGGGATTCACTAGTGGTACAGGAGCATTAATTGTAAGACATCTACAAACCCCTTCCTCCTTTAAGATGGTGACTAAAGTTAACTGGCCTACAAGAAGTCTCCATTTAGCAATCTTTAGTCAATTAAGAGGTTTCAGAGAAAATACTACAATTACCAATCAGCAAAATGGAGGAGGGGCGAGCACAAAGGATACATTTACACTGTATCTTCGGTTGGGCAATCCTGGGCTAAATGCCCGGACTTTCCACAGCGGCAACAGGTGGTCTTCGTTGCCTTGGTACAGTTGATGGACATGTGGCCGTTCTCGCCGCACCGGTAGCACTGGACTTGGGTGCAGTCTTTCTGAATGTGACCATATTCACCACAGGAGTAGCACTTCTGCTCTTCCAGACGGTCACAGGCACGAGCCAGATGACCTTCTCTACCGCAATTGTAGCAGAGCTTCTCTCTTGACCGCTTACGCTCGACACAGTCTTTGGCGATGTGGCCACTTCTCCCACAGTTGTAGCAGATCTCCTGATGAAAGTTACAGTTCTTAGCGTGATGACCGGATTCTTGGCAGCGGAAGCAGATGTCAGACA
>PVJC01045962.1:0-13494 GCA_004026665.1 Murina feae
AGAAAGAAAGAAAGAAAGAAAGAAAGAAAGAAAGAAAGAAAGAAAGAAAGAAAGAAAGAAAGAAAGAAAGAAAGAGGGAAAGAAAGAAAGAAAGATCCAGCAGTAGCCTTCTGCACAGGCCCCACCAACCAGGGTTGTGGATGAAACTTAGGTATATGCCCTAACTTGGAATCGAACCCATAACTATTTGGTGTACTGGATGATGCTCCTGCCAACTGAGCCACACCAACCAGGGTGAGGGCAGGGACTTTGAATGCCTGCACATACCTCAATTCTGACCAGGACCCTGACTGAATTCCCTCTCTGTTATAGGAAGTCCTGTTCCCAGAGGCAGTTGGTGCTGAGCCTGTAATCACAGACTGAGTTCAGCCTCGGTGATTGAGGTCAACTGGCAAGCTTGGGCTAAGGTACAGAGTCACTAGTTTGGGGCTTATTTTTACCCTTACTACAGATAACTTATAGGTGATTACTCTCCTATTCCATGTCTAAGAGATTGACATAAGCAACCTCCTGTATTGAAAGGAAAACTGAACTGGCTTTACTGGAGTTGTCATAAGATGGTCTTTTCCCATGAATAAGGCAAAGCAGGTTCAATGCTTTCTGGCTTCCACCAGCTGCTTTGTGCTGTGGATCTGAATCTGGCAGTTCCCACAAGCTCTCTTAACATGACCTTATAGCCCTTAGAGACTTTTCTGATTCCAGTCTTGACTGTGCCCTACCAAGCCCGTAAGTCAGCTTTAGAAAATCCTATAGTTTTATCAGTCCTGCAAAATGTGATCATGAACAGTGGTGAGGGTGGAGTCATCGAGTAGAGCTGCGTGAGGGGGAAGTCAGGGGGAGTTTAGAGGGAAGACAGCAGATAATGAGATGGGAAGGAAAATCAATCTCTTTTTAAAAGATTTTTATTGATTTTTAGAAAGGAGAGAGAGAAACATCAATCGGTTGCCTCCTGCATGCCCCCTACCAAGGATCGAATCTGAAACCTGGGCATGTACCCTTCCCAGGATTTGAACCAGCAACCATGCTGTGCATGGGACGACGGCCACACTGGTCAGGGTGGAAAATCAACATCTTAAGAACCAATTGTGTTATGAATCTTAATTTACTCTAGACAAAACCCTATTTTATAGATGAGAGAATGGAGGCTCAGAAAGCTAAAATAATTTGCCTAGGGTTCATACCTGGGCAAAGCTGATGTTAGAACCTAGGTTAGTCTAACTGTAAAAGCATTGTTCTCCCTGACTTTGCATTACTAATCTCCCTGGAATACTGATTTTTCTTATAAGTTCAAGAAGACAGACTTCTTTAGAGATTCAGAAAGGAGGTCCAGTTATTTGAGCTCAGCAGGGCAGGTAGCAGTTGGGGGTGCCTTCTGAGCCAGGGCATTGCTAGTGAGGGGATAAGAGGCTAAAAATTACAAGAAGAACTCTTCAAGCAGGCAGAGGCCTAGGCTAAATACAGAAGAAAACACCTGTTGCACATTGAGTTCTATAAACACTTGGACCAGAACAGACAGGAATCTGGAGAGCTGGGTTGGAGCTGAGAATCGTGGGTTTTTATCTTCTCAATATCTGCCTTTGGACACTCTCCATTATCCTATTTGTAAAATTGAAGTGCTCCCCACACCTCTTATATCTATTGTGTTTACAGTAACCATGAGGATGTTACAGAGAATCAAATGAGAAATGCAGGTTGGAAAGCTTTGTAAATTGTAAAGCAGCATGACCGAAATGAGAGAAAGTAAGAAGAAAACATAAGCGTCCCTGACATCTCAGTTCCTGAGCTATTTGCCATTCTGTTTCCCAAAGGTAAAAGGGAGGGTTTTCCTTTGGAAATTTGCACTGTAAATCTTTTCCCATGTCCTTCTGTCCTTCTGTAGGCCCAAAGCTCAATCTTTTCAGAAGGGAAGGGATCTCAGGGCACAGAGACAAAGCCAGGCAGCATCAGCAGCCATGATTTGCAGCATGTTGGTTGCCAAATGCAGGTTTAAATGCACTCACACAGCCTAGCTCCAAGGTCACTGCCGGCACAGATATTAAAGCAGTTTTCAAGAGCTCATTCCCAGCGTGTGTTTGCACTCAACCACTAGTTCTACTAATATGTTGCCTTGTCCCCTACTGTCCTCTCAGAAGAGGAAGGCTATTTCTATTTTGGCTGTAGGTTCCAGGCACCGCCTTTCCCACCCCCAACTGCTAGTGAGAAAGGCACCTGCACATGTAGCCTCATAACTTATCAGAGGTCATGTTTCCCCACCATCTCTTTCTCACCCTTGGCCAGTGATGTAGGCCACTTTCTTAATACTATGTAACAATGGACATTCTGTTCTTCCCTCTTTCTGCCTGAGGAGGCACAGAGGAGTCTGTCCTCTACCTGGTGCTCTTGGTTGGCCAACCTTCCTTCCTATTCTGAATCTCCAGACTTTTGTTTGCCACCTCTTTTTGTCTGGTTAATCTAAAGTTTTATAGCTTCTGGCTTTCTCATGTCTTGATTGCCAATTTTGGATCTTTATTTGTTTTTTAAGACTAGTTTATTGATTTTTTAGAAAGAGGAAGAAAGAAGAGAGAAACGTCAATGTGAGAGTGCAGCATCTATTGGGCTGCCTCACTCCCCCCATCTCCCAGGCCACCTAGGCATATGCCTAACCTAGAAACTAGCAACCTTTTGTTGCAACTGAGCCACAGCAGCCAGGGCCCACATTTGGATTTTATAGTTCTTATAATAACTATCCTGTGAAGAAGTTCCACCATTGACTATTTTAAAATTTGAATGATTCTGCATTAAAAAATATATAAAATACTGATATCCATATACTAGCATATTTATCTACCATCATCAGTTTTGTAGAGCCTGACTAAAAAACAAGGAGGAAGCAAGTCATTTTCATCCTTAAGCCTTGCACAGCACTAATTTATTCTTACTATTACATGTTATTGTAATAAGTTTAGCAATTTGGTTTCTATACCCCCATAAAATTAAAAGCGGCATGTAAAAAAGCAGGGAGGAGCTGCTCTATTGACAGTAAGTGGTGAGAGCTGAGAGCCAACAGTAAGGGAAGAGGTGAAAGAAGAATGATAAGAAAGAAGCTAAAATGAGAGTATGCAGGCCATTTAATTTAGGGGGCAGCAGCCCTACAGACATATCTGTGCTTCAGTAAGTGCTAATTTTTAAGGTAATTTTAGGTTGCTCTTGAAGGCCAGAGGTATCAGAAAATGTTAATTATAATGTCTATTATGTGCTATACATAAATTGATTTCATTTTCATAGCAACTTAGGAGTTGGTGATGTTCTCATTTTATAAATTACTGAGACTTAGAGAGGGACACAATAGACAGTGATTGGAAGAGATAAGCTTAGAATCCAGAAGACTCTGGCTTCAGAAAACCAAGCTTTTCTGCTGTCCTATGTTCGCTCATTCTCTGTGATCCAAAACCCTGGTCCCTTTCAGCCTCCTGGGCTAGTTGTTCTTCCCCTCTCCCCCCCTTTTTTTATTCATTCTCCTATATAACATTTTCTTTTTAAAGACATTGAGTCAATCAGTGAGTATTTATTGAGTGTCCACCATGTGCCAGGCACAGTTTTAAGTGTTTGAAATGTAGCAGTGAAGAAAATATTCTTCTCTCTTGTAGTGAAGAATATTGTAGTAGAAGAATATTGTAGTAGAAGAATATTCTAGTGAAGGAAAATAGGTAATTGAATACTATGAAGAAAAATAAAGCTGGATAAGAAGATAGGGAGAGTCCGTGTGATGAAAGAAGACTTCTGTGAGAAAATAAAATATGTGCAAAAATATGCAGTAACTGAAGTAGTAAGCTGTGTATACTGTATATCTTGGGGAATAACATTTCAGGCATAGAGTTCAGAGGCCCTGAAACAGGAGTATGCTTATTGTGTTTGATAAAAAGATATCAATGTGGCTAGAGATGAAGTAAGCAAGGCTGTATGTATGAGTGAATTATGAAGAGGTCACAAGCTTAGACAGGGACCCAGATCATGTAGGGTTTTATATTGAGTGAAATGGGAAGTCACTGGAGAGTTTTGAGTAGAATGACATACTCTTGATGTCCATTAAAAAAAAAAAATCCCTCTGCCTGATTGTACCAGCTAGGACCTCCAGTACAATGTTGGATATAATTGGTGAAAACAGACACTTCTCCAATTTTGGGGAGAAGTATTCATTCAGTCTTTCCCCATTAAGTATGGTGTTAGCTGTAAGTTTTTTTTTGTATATAACGTTTATCAGGCTACATTCCCTTCTATTCCTAGTTTATTGGGAGGTTTTTATTATCTTTGGATATTGGATTTTGTTGTGTGGTTTTTGTCCTTTATTGTACTAACATGGCAATACATTGATTTTTTGATATTAAAGCAACCTTATATTCCTAGAATAAATTCCACTTGATCATAGTGTATAATCCTTTTTATTTTTATATGGTGTTGGACTTGGTTTGCTAATACTTTGTTGCAGACTTTTATCTATATTCCTAAGAGATATTGGTCAGTAGCTTTCTCTTAATTACTAATTCAGTAATTTTTTTACTTTTTTTAGGTGTACTTAGATTTTCTATTTCATTTTGGGTCACTTTTAATCATTTGTATCTTTCTCATATGTTTGTTTTGTCTAACTGCCTAATTTCTTGTCTTAAAGTTGTTCACAGTGTTTCCTTATAATCCTTTTAGCTACTGTAAGGTCAATAGTGATTACTTTTTCATTTCTGGTTTTGGGAATTTGTACCTTCTCTCTTTTTTTTCTTGGCCAGTTTTGCTAAAGGCTTGTTAATTTTGTTGATCTCAAATAATCAACTTTTGGTTTCATTTTTTATTCCATTTCTTAAAAAAATATTTTTTTTGAGAGAGAGAGAAAAGATGGGAGAGGGAGCAAGCAAAACATTGATATGAGAGTGAAAAAACATCTATTGACTGCCTCCTTCATGTCCCCTACCAGGGATCTAGTTCGAAACCGTGGCCTATGCCCTGACTGGGAACTGAACCAGCAGCCTTTTGGTGCATGGGACAACACCCAAACAATTGAACCATATTAGTTAAGGCTATTGATTTCTTATTTTAATATTTATTATTTTCTAACTTTAGCTTGCTTTGGGTTTAGTTTGTTCTTCTTTTATTTTATTTTTTTAGTTTCTTAAGGCTTAATTAATTTTTTTTAAGGCACTGTGCAGTCCAAATGAACTTTTCTTCAGCTGGACCTAACTGTGGGCTGGCAGTTTGCTCTTGATGTCTCTGAAGAAGTATCTAGAGCCTCAGAGAGCCTAACTCAGCAACAGTGGGGAAGACAGTGGCTTGTAGTGTATACATTACCAACAAGGAGTGGGCTAGGGCTAGATGCATAGTGTGGGCAGCCTGGATCTTGCCTGCCTGTCAGCACTGGGCAGGCCTCGAGCTCTGTGTAGGAGACGGAGGCAGTGCAGCAGCAAGTCAGGTGACACATGGAAAGCCAGTTTCCCCAGGCTTCTGAGGAGATTGTGCCTGGTGCATGGCTGGAGGAGACAGCAGTCCACCTCACAGACTTCAGAGGCTTCAAGATGGTTTTGGAGGCCTTGCATAATACTTCTGTTGCCTCTTAATGACTAAGATTCAAAGGAGAGATTTGATTCCATTAAAGAAATAAGGCTTAGTGGTTTTTGTGTTCACAGTGGTAGCACATATATATAAAATTATAGGCTGTGTTTTTCAGAGACTAGCAGATTGATTAAGAATGGACTGGGGAAAACCACACAAGAGTATAGAAAATCTAAGCCTTTGCCTGGGCAGGTGACATGACTCAGAAGCTCCTTTGGTGTATGTATACCCCATCTAATGTGAAAGATTAATGTAAGAGAGTTTAGAATTCACTGATTCAGTCTTGGGAGCTGATGTTATCTGATGTGTAGAGCCTCAAAGTAGAAGAATTAATTTTTTAAGGTACATAATTTGTGAATTTGCCTTTTCCCCCATTTAAATAGTATGTAGTAAAAGTAGTATTTGGCAATATTTATGTGAAATAAAGGTTACTTGGGAACATTTGGGGGGAGGGAGGGAAGAAATAAGACTTCTTTTGGATCCCATAGGGTAACATTGAAGTAGCAAGAGCTCTCAGCAATGCCTGAGCTTACTGGGTACATATTTGTGGCCTTTAGTTTTCTTATCTATAAACAACAAGCAGCTTTTACTCAGCCGACTGTATAAGGCACATTTCAAATAACTGCTATATATAAATCTAAAGGACTATTAATATTAGCAACTATTGTGACAGGGACTTGGACAGAGTCAGAAAGTCTGGGAGTAGTGGCAGTGCTTCATCATCCTTCAAGGGGTGGGGATGAGTGCCTGCCCAAAGTGGACCTTGTAGCTTAATAAGGCAGGAGGTTCTGTGTCTGCTAGTGTAATCATCCTGTGGCCCCAAGAGAATTCTGTGGAGAAAATCTGAGGGAGGCTAACAGAGTAGCTCATATAAGAAACAGCTGTCCTGGTTCTCTCCTCACCCAGGAATTTTGCCCGCATTTTATTATTTTGCTTCTCAGCTGGCTTTCTTGAGGGTTGCTGTCACAGAAAAGCAGTAAAGTTCAGCTCACTTATAAAGAAGGAATGATGTGAAAAGGCCCCCTTGAGCCCTGTGTCTCCCTCCTTCCTTTCCCAGTTTTCATTAAAACTAAAGAGGATTTTTCTGTCCTACTGGAGCATTAGGCCAGACAGAAGAGGTACTGATAGATCCTATAAGTCAGATCAATCAGAGGGCAGTTCTGAGGATGTTGGCCATGGCAGAGAAGCAGGGTCCTGAGTCCAAAATGTTAGAACCCTGAGAAGAGTAAGACTTGAATAAAAGGGACTTTTGATGGGCAAATGTAGAAAAATAAAATAAAACTATCCTACAGGATACCATGTTAACACAAAAGCAAAAATTGCTTCTTTTGAATTATCTGTCATTTTGTATTATTTGAGTCTCCTCTCACCTCCCTTACTCTCATCGCCCTTTCCATTTTCCCAATTGACATATCAGTCAAGAGTTATGGTAATAAGTGCATAGGCCAAGAGATAAAAGTTACTTATAGTATAACTGACCTTTTGGGAGATAAATTAACTGTGTCTTTCCCACCTTTGCATATAGTTTTTAAAACCTTAGGCCATATGATACTGGGGAAAGAGAGGAGGCCTTAAAGCCAAAGGTTTGAGTCCTTGCTCTGGCATTTATTTCCTGTGTGACTAATCTCTCTGAGGTGTACTCTTCTCATCTGCACAGTAGTGCCTACATGGTTATTGTGATGCTAATAGGAGATGATTAAAAAAATGCCTGGCCTGGATTGTCGTTCAACCGCTGGTAATTCTGATACCATGTGTTCATTGTCAGATTGTAGTAGAAGGTATTACAATCCAGGCTTTTAACCCTGTTCTACTAACTCAACCTTGGGAAAGCATTTGGTATCTTTGGGCCACAGTTTCGTTAGCTCTAAAAAGAGGGAATGAGGTAGAAAATCGATCTGTAATTGCTTATGTCCCTTCCAGTTCTGTGCCTTTAAAGGCATATTGGGCCCTGGCTGGTTTAGCTCAGTGTATGGAACATTGGCCTGCAGACTGAAGAGTCCCAAGTTTGATTCTGGCTAAGGGCACATGTCTGGGTTGTGGGCTCGATCCCCAGTCGGGAGTGTGCAGGAGGCAGCCAATCAATGATTTTCTCTCATCATTGATGTTTCTATCTCTCCCTCTCCCTTCTACTCTGAAATCAATAAAAATATATTAAAGGCATATTGGTCTGTGGTTCAAAGGCATCAAAGAGTTAAAAGGAAAAAAAAGTAAGTGGAGGCCAAAGAAGCCTTAGCCTCAGTCCGGCTGAGGCCGCACAAGGGATAGTTACAAAGAAAGCCCTTATCTACAAAGAGAAGGTATTGGAAGTGTCTGGGAGTCTGCTGCTGGAGCAATGAGTGCCTGTCATCCAGCATTTGGAAAAGAAATATCAAAGAGAAGATGAGAATAGCCTAGGAGATTGGAGACTGAGTAGAAAGCCAGTATGAGAAAGACCATGAGGCATAGAACCTTTTTTGTGCTCCGTTACCCACTTTCTGGGTGTTCCCAGTCAAGCTATTTCTCTTTCTGCAGCCTCCATATCTTCACCTATAATATGTTCTCCATCAGGTGATATATTCTCCAAGGGCCTCTTCAGGGCTTTCTAAAATTTCACTGTTCACTCTCTCCTGGCTCTCAAATTGTACCTAGTTTTTACTAGTGTTGAGTATATCATTCATATGAGAAGGTTCCTTAACCAGCCAGGCTTTATCTAGCCCTGGAGTATTTAGAATGCTCTTGAAACCACAATTTCAGGCCACTAAGACCATAAGTTTTCAGGTTGAGAAATACCTGATTGAATCCCCTTATTAATGCAGCAGAGTAGAAAGACTACAGGCTTTGACAGCAGACGTTGAATTCAAATTTCTGCCAGTACTAACTTAATCTCTCTGAGTTATAGTATCATCATCTGAAAATTAGGATATTGGTAATAGAGCAGGCACATAGAGAATTACTATGTGGAGGAGGAAAAAAAACACGCCGGAGAGGTGAAGTCATCTGCTCAGAGTCGAGCCAGGCCAAAGCCTAGGGTTTATTATGTCTAAGTCCAGGGTTTTCTTCTCCTCTGGAGCCAAGGTCAGTTGTATCCATACAAATGTACTAGCAAAGATTGGAACTGAAAGCATGTCAGCTTTCTTAACATCTCTGCCAACAGCCTTCTCGATTCCCCTGTGGCGCGTGTCAATAACACAGGCTGAACTTGTTTTAGAAACAGGCGCTCCATAAGCACTCCTGTTTGATTTGCTTTGGCTGGAACAGGATCCAGATGCTCTTAGAAGAGCACAACAGACTCTCCAAATCAGCCCATTCCCATTCTGAGCCACTGATAACTCTGATCTGCAGCTGGCTGGCGTTTGTCCCCAACTCCTCCCTATCTGTCATGTGAATCACATTTAGTAGTCATGCTATTTGCCTTTTCCCTCTTGATGGAAGTAGCATTTATTGAATCCCCACCTACCATGTGCAGGTATTGTAATAGGTACTTTAAATGTGTTATCTCCCTTAATTTAAAAAAATATATAAGGAAGGGAGAGGGAGAGATAAAGAGAGAGAGAAGCATCGTCGATGAGAGAGAATTGTTGATCAGCTGCCTTCCTGCACGCCCCTACTGGAGATCGAGCTCACAACCTGGGCAGGTGCCCTGACGTGGAATCGAACCGTGGCCTCCTGGTTCATAGGTCGATGCTCAACCACTGAGCCATACCCCTCTCATCCTTGATGTTTCTATCTCCCTCTCCCTTCTTCTCTCTGACATCAATAAAAATAACAACAAACAAACAAAAAACAGAGCTGCTCTGCCTGGAAAGGTGACTTGGTCAGTTGTACCACACACCAAAAAGTTGAAGGTTTGATACCGGTCAGGGCACACACCTAGGTTGCGGGTTCCATACCTGGTTGGTTACTTCCATCAAGAGGGAAAGGGCAATTAGCAAGACTACTAAATGTGACTTACACGGCAGGCAGGGAGGACTTGGGGACAATCAATGGATGTTTCTCTGTTTCTCTTACTCCCTCTCTTCCACTCTCTCTAAAAAGCAATGGAGAAATATCCTGGTGTGAGGATTAACCAAACAAACAAATAAACAAACAGCTGCTCTGTTTGAAGTGGGGATGGGGAAGTGCTGTGATGTTAGAACCTTGTTCAGCTTTCCCTTTACCCTCACCAAAGATAGCCCCTGCCTTAAACCTCCAGGGTTCCCAGGACCCTGACCAACTGACCTAAACCAACTTTCCCGTTTTATAACTGTGAAATTGAGACCTAGCAAGGGGGCAGTAAAAGATATGTCTAAGGTTGCACAGCGAATTAGTGGTAGGTCTCCTGACTCTTAGTCTGGTGCCCTGGTCATAAGTGACCACCTGTTCCACTTCACTAACATCCTGTGCTTGGCTGTCAGGCTTCTCTTGCCTCCTGGCATCTGGTTCCTGTGAAGTAGGCAAGCCTATGGATGGGAGTAATTCTTATAAATATGGTAAGCATGTTTCAAGTTTTGTTTAACTCATTAATGTGGGAAACAGTAGAAAGAGAATAGCTGAGAAACTAGATTTATGTTGTTGGTGGAAAAAGGATTGCTGAAATTAAATTGCTAAATTAGATTCAACATTGATTAATGTGCTAATGAAATGAACCTTTGGTGTTATCCTCTCTGCTTTAAAAAACTGCATCATCTCAGTTTTCTACACATTAACCTCTACCTTCACAGTTTTTAAACACTTGGTCTTCAACCATTTGTGAACAGTAAGTCAAACAAACTTCCATACTCTGATTGTGTCAGATGACTCTCAGGTACATATTTTAAAATGTTCTAATATGATTTTAAAAGGTCACACAATAAATTTTGGCCTTCCAAGTTTTGGATACTTTTCTTTAACGTATACTATTGAATGTTATCAGAGTCTATTGTGTTAAAGAGAGCTAGAGCAGGCCCAGCCCAGGAAATTACCTTTCTGCTCAGTTGTACAGACGCGACTTCTTTGCTAAAGCTTCTGGTGGTAGCAGCCATCAGCAAGATGTTGAACTCTCCTGCAGCTCTGCTCACTGGCCTGCAGTTTGGCTTTTGTTAATCATAGACTTGCTTCTTCCCTGGTCAAGGACGTGTGTTTTCCTGCCTCTGGTTATTCTCAGGATCATCTTGGATGAAAAGAGGTTACAGAGTTACTTGTAGAGGAAGTTTGTTTTTGTTTTGAGCACAGAGTTCTACTCAGGTAAAATAGGTAAGTGTTTTTTCATTATATGGTTTTATCTTAGAACATTCTGCCCATCTCTCATCCCCACTGTTACTACCCCACGCCAGATCTTAATCATCTCTCTCTTAGACTATTTTAATTGTCAACTAATTCATCTCCCCAGCTCCAGTCTTTATTCTTAAAATATAACTTCCTTTCTCTCTCCATACGTTTTAAGATACAGATCTTATTCCTATCACTTCCCTGCTCATAAAACTTCTAGAATAAATCCAATCCCCTTAGCATGACATTCAAGGCTCTGCAAAGACTATTTGTCTTCATTCTTTCCAGCCTCTCCTCCCCCTCTTACTCAGGCTTTCAGTTCCATAGGAGTTCATATTAGTGAATAAAAATATTAGGGAAACCAACTATTTTGGATAATGTGAAGGAAGATCTAACAACCTGATCAAATCTGCCAGTGAAGATTAGGAAGCATTCTTAATTGATAAACATTCCAATTTGATGAACATTTGTGCCAGGCACCAGGGGTAGCTACTTAGGAGTAAGGAGAAGGCAAACACACGGTCAAGGCCTTTGAAGTCATGTTGATTAAGGAAGATAGGCAGGTGAAATAAGTAGATGACAGTGATGATGAGTATTATGGAAACGTGTAGTGCTTTGGGAGGCATGGAGGAGCGGGGGACACTAGCTTCCAAAGAGATCAAGGAAGGCTTCACAGAAAAGGTGATATCTGAATTAGACTTCAAAGATGAGGTATTACTTGGCAATTGTGAAGGGTAATCTGTAGTTCCAAGCAAAGAGACCCAGTGAAGACAAAGGCACAGAAGCTTGCACGTGTGTCTCAGAGAAAGGTAGCCAGAGTATAGGATTTCAGGAATGGAGTGTGGTTAGGGTTAAAGTTATCAAAGGAAGTTAGGGCTAAACTGTTCTTGAATTAAGTGATAATGTATTTGTCTATTTGTGTATGTGTATAGCTGTGTTAGGATGTGTGTGTTACATTGGAGATCATTTCTGAAGATCATTGAAGCAAAGCAAATATCAAAAATTGGAGCCAAAAGAACAGGTTAAACCTATGCTCATCTGGGCTTGAACTTCTGAGATACTTACCAGTTTCAAAAGTCCCCAAATCATAGCATTAAAATTGGAAGTGATCTTAGGGACCAGTAGTTCATTCAATAAATGCCTGCTATTACTCTTGGAGCTGTGTTAAAGTAGTGAACAAAGCAGACTGCCTTTATGGAAATTGTTTTAGGGGGAGACAGAAAATGAGTAAATCAGTTATTATATAGTTTATTATATCATTTCATAGGTGTTGGAAAGAAAGATAAGCAGGGGTAAAGGGTTAAAAAGGGGTCAGGGAGACAGCAAGATGGCGGCATAAGGTAAACACCGTAAATGCAGCCGTGAACAACTATTTCAGAATATCCACAAAAAGAAAACATGGACACCACTCACAACCACAGGAAGGCTGGCTGAGTGAAAATCCTACAACTAGAAAGAATCTGAGACTCGGAGGAGCGGCGGAAGCAAAGTACAGAGGTACGGAGGCGCGCGCACGGGCTCGGGGAAAGGGCTGGCGCTGGAGGACGCGGTTCTTTTCCAAAACAGAGAGAGCCACAAGTTCCCAGTGGCTCTGAATTCCAGTTCCAGGCGAGTTTCTGAGGACCCAGACACCCGGAGAGGGGGGACTGACTGGCACCGGGAGGAAATCCAAAGCGGGTTTCTCTCAGAGTTGCTTGCAGCAATTACTGTGGGACACAGAAACCCCGTGTCTCTTAGCGCAGGGCTGAGAAGCGCCATAGCTATTTGCTCCGCCCTGCCCTGCAAACTCCCCGAGGCTCTGCCCCTCCCAAGCTGCGTCAGAGGCTTTTGCATATAAAAGACTGAGTAGCCTAAGGCAAAGGCTAAATCAACACCTCCTTAAAGATACAAGAGCCAGCCTCACTCAGTGGCCAGAGAGGGACCACACTAAACAAAACTCAGATCCACAAGGAACACACTCGGGGCAGATGCAGTGAGCACAAAAGCCCCACTGAAACAACTCTTGCCCCATAAGGGTGTCTCCAGCACAGAAGTTCTCCCACTATAGACACAGCTGACTCTCATAAACAAGTGGCTTAGAGGTTAATTCCTCTCAGTAACCACCTAACTCCGAAAGGGAAGCAGCCAAAATGCGGAGACAAAGAAACAGGCCACAAATGACAGAAATGGAGGAAAGAAAACGACAGGATATAGAGTTCAAAACCACAGTTATTAGGTTTTTCAAGAAATTTCTAGAGACTGCCGATAAATTTAGTGAGATCCTCAATGAATCTAATGCGACTCTCAAGGATATGATAAAGGACCAACTAGAAATTAAGCATACACTGACTGAAATAAAGAATAATATACAGACATCCAACAGCAGACGAGAGGATCGCAAGAATCAAGTCAAAGATATGAAATATGAAAAAGTAAAACCCACCCAGCTGGAAAAGCAAAAAGAAAAAAAGAAAAAAGAAAAAGGTTCAAAAAGTATGAAGATAGTGTAAGGAGTCTCTGGGACAACTTTAAGCGCACCAACATCAGAATTATAGGGGTGCCAGAAGAAGAGAAAGAGCAAGATATTGAAAACATATTTGAAGAAATAATGACAGAAAACTTCCCCCACCTGGTGAAAGAAATAGAATTCCAAGTCCAGGAAGCGCAGAGAACTCCAAACAAAAGGAACCAAAGGAGGACCACACCAAGACATATCATAATTAAAATGCCAAGAGC
>PVJC01045963.1:0-13487 GCA_004026665.1 Murina feae
GCTGCTATGTGAGGCTGTGCATAGAGGCAGCATGCAACTGCTCGGGTAATAGCTGTGGGTACAGGGACTACTACTGCTTTACAGGAAAGATGTATTGGTTTATCAGCCAGTGTGTGGCTACCTGTATGGGACTTTGCTATGAAGGACTGTTTTGTCTGATGGCTATATGGTTTCTACAATAAAGGCTTTCTTATATATACCCACAACTTCTCATGGCTTCTCCGTCCACCACCTGGCATCCAAGAAGGTCCAGTTCCTGGCAGAGGGGCTTGGGCCCGACAGTTAGGGCAATGGGAAGGTTTGAGAAGGAACCTGCCCTGACAGTTGGCGTGGTCGAGCAGAATTCAGAAGAACATATGGACTCAGAGCAGCTGTGCTCTGGTCGTTTCTGACACATAGCTATTCCCAAGAGGTAGTTACTTTCACATCTGGCTTCTTATTTCGTGTTGATCTTCTGTGTTCCTTATTCCCGTAAATCCTGCCCATGCCGGAAGCCTGCCGTGGCCCTTTTCCTTTTCCACCCTCCCCAGTGAAGGTAACCATTCTATTGATTTCCCTCTTAGCTATTGAATCCATTCTCTGCATCCCTAGTCCACTGTCATAGTTTAAGCCCTCACTATCCCACATCTAGTCTTTCACAATAATCTATTTGCTGTGTCCCCGCTATTTCATTTCTTTCCAAGAATGAAAGAGATATTTTAAAGAGGAGAGAGAGAGAGAGAGAGAGAGAGAGAGAGAGAGAGAGGAGATAATGTCTCTATCCTCTATAAAGCCTTTGATTCCCAGCTGGTGATAGAAAAAGATCCAGCCACTTAGCATGATGTGCACAGTCCTGCCCATCCAGCCCTTCCTCACCACTCCTGCTTCAGCTCCTGCTGTGCCCTGACCAGCTTGTGGGGAACAGGCACTGTCTCATTTATTTTTTTAATTCCAACACTTACCCAACTCCTGGATTTGATAAATGTGTGCACAATGAAGGATGTCTACATGCATAATAATAAGCATGAACTTTATTTTTAAAAAGTTTTAAGCTTCAGGTTTTCTATGAATGGTTCAAATTTATTTCAGATTGTGAGAGTGAAACTTCAATGTCCATTCAAAGCTCAATTTGGACACTTAGGAACTGAACATAGAAATCATCCTATCTAATAAAGAGGGAATATGCCAGTTGACGCTCTTGCTGTCGCAAAGATGGCAGCACCCACAGCCAATAAGGAGGGAATATGCTAACTGACTGCTCCGCCCTCAAAGATGGTGGTGCCCACAGCCACAAGATGGCGGTGCCCAGTTCCCACAACCCCATCAGGGTGGCAGGCATGCGGCAAGGCCAGGCCCATGCCTAGGTGGGCCAGGCTGCTCTGCATGCCTACCTCCAGAGTTCCCCAGTCCCCTCAACCCCCCAGCCACCCAGGGCTGGCCTGAGGCTTATACTACTACCAATGGCAGCAGCAGTTGTGATAGGGTGTTGGCTTCCCCTGACTGCCAGGTCACCTCCCATCAATGAGGGCTCCCGGACTGTGAGAGAGGGCAAGTTGGGCTGAGGGATCACCCTTCCAGTGCATGAATTTTCATGCACCGGGCCTCTAGTATTTTATAATACATGAGGCCTGTTGCAGAAAATTCATGCATGGGGGGGTGGTGTCCCTCAGCCTAGCTTGCACCCTGTCCAATCTGGGACCCCTCAAGGGATGTCCAACTGCCCTCTCATAATAGAGGACTGCTGGCTCCCAACTGCTCGCCTGCCTGCCTACTTGATTGCCCCTAACCACTCCCCCACCAGCCTGATTGACACCTAACTGCTCCCCTGCCAGCCCAATTGCCCTTAAATGCCCTCCCCTACTGGTCTGGTCACCCCCAACTGCCCTCCCCTGCAGGCCTGGTCGACCTTGTCCTCCACTGCAGTTGTGGTTGGTCCCAACTGTCCACCCCTGCAAGCCTGGTTGCCCCTAACTGCCCTCCCCTGCCAACCCAGTCATCCCCAACTGCCCACCCCTGCTGGCCTCATCCCCCACAACTGCCCTCCCCTGAAGGCTTGGTTCCCCCAAACTTACCTCCCCTGTAGGCCTGGGTCCCCCCACAACTTCCCTCCCATGCAGGCCTGGGTCCCCCCCAACAGCCCTCCTCTGCAGGCCATCTTGTGTCCACATAGGGGTGGCCATCTTATGTGTTGGAGTGATGATCAATTTGCATATTATTCTTTTATTAGATAGGATGTGTATACTTATATCAGTATACATATACCTGAACATGTGAGCATGTATACACACAGACATATTCCATAAAATATGAGTATGTTTGTTTTAAAAATATAAATATTTTAGTATGATAAATATGTTGAAATTTGCATCTTTTTTTCAGATTTTAAAAAAGGTATGTTTTTTTATTAAATGCTGGCAATTAAGTGAACTTTTAAAGCAGGCATCTAGGCTTTGAGGTCAGATAAGTTTCATCGTTAGGAAAATTGAGAATAAAGAGATCCAAAGTCAGATCAAAAAGAAAGGCAAGGAGCTGTTGCAACTGGCAGCCCAAAGAACAGGGATCAGGCCAAAAGATGTCACACCTGAACAAGGTGTGACTGTGATCTGGTGTAATGTCTTGTTGACCTATGCATGTGGCAACATATTGGACATCATTTCAACCAGCTGCACTGATTTTTATAGCTAAACTGAGTACCTACCCTGCGCCAAGCACTGTTCTAGGCCACAGAAAGGCCTAGATAACCATGAAATAGAACTTGACTTAAGGAATTAACAATCTAGCAGGAGAGACAAATAAATAAGCTATTATTATAACATGGTGGCATACTCAAAATGCTATGAAACATTGGGAAGAAGCTCCTGTTTGAGTGATAGGACCAACAGAGAGCCCAATCAAGGGAAGTTTTTTAAGAAAGGTGATATAAACTGGACCTTTAAGGAGAAATAGTAAGGGGAGGGGGGTCCATCAGAGGACCCAGTGTGAGTATCAACAAGAGAGTTTGTGACTCATAGCATGTAAGGTGCCAAGTGAGAAGTAGGGGTAATGAGGAAATGAAGCTAGAAAATTAAGTTGGGGACAGATGATCCAATGTGAAGGGCAATCTAAATAATGAATGGAGGACAGAAGTCACAAATGCTATTGTGCTCCAGAGTTTATTCTGTTTCTTCACTGCTCTGGAGATCTGTACATGGTGAGCCATGGTCACTCAGTCTATATCACTGATAGCATTTCCGGCATTTACTTCCCCATTTCCCCTTGCTGGACACCCAGATTGCCGCCAATTCCTTGCCCGTAAATGTGTTGTCATAAACATTCTTGAATGTTACTCTATGATTGTTTAGTCTCATAAGCCTTAGCAATAGTAACTATAATTATCAAGGAAAAATTTAAGTGAGAAATTCTCCTTGTAACAAAATAGATGAACTATGACCTTTACTATCTAAGATAGGAAGAAAGAGTAAAGAAAAAGTTAAAATGGTACACCTGAAACCTATATTATTTTAGTAACCAAAATCACCCAATAAATTTTTTTAAAAGTTAGATCTATAGAAGAATTTAAATGGTTGAGTTTTTTAAAAGGAAGATAATAGAAGAATTATCAATGTAGATGTGAATCTGGAGAGTGTAAGACAGAAAAGGGAATGGGGAAGTGCTTGAATTATAGGAATACCCATTTTTCTTTTGATATTTCTGAGGTATGGATAGTGGGAAGTAAGGAAAATGAAAGACTGGCAAGATCCATGGTTGACTTCTGAAACTGATTTCTTAACTGAAGTATAAGCCCTGTTTTATTTTATCATGTACTTGGCTCACCTACATTATTGGGTATCACAACTCACTCATACAGCAGTAACAAATTTTTCTTTTCTCTTGCAAGTAGGTTATATCAACAGTCAAGACTCCTACTTCTGCTCTGGGAACCCAGGACCTACTGGGCTTTCTTCCCAACTATAACAATGATTGGCCTCGTGATATATTGTTCATGTCATGATTTCTGAGTTTAGGAACATATTCAATCTCCTCAAAAAGGGACATCTACTGTGCTAAATATGAGGCAAATTAACACAATGAAAATATAATCATTACTTCCTCTGCATATCCATTTACACTTTGATTGAAAAAGAGCAGTGACTGCTCTTCTGAGCAAATTTTGACAGTTTGATGAATTTGAGCAAGTTGAGAGTCCTGTGGGATGCTGGTGTTTGATTTAAGGTTTAGTAGTGACCAAGGCATTTCACACTTATTTTTCTTGCTTCCACAATTCCTCTTCCATTTATTGTGATTTTTCAAAGAACAAGAAGAAATTATGATTTAGAGAGCAAAGCCATTTATATATTTTATTGATTTTTTACAGAGAGGAAGGGAGAGGGATAGAGAGTTAGGAACATTGATGAGAGAGAAACATCAATCAGCTGCCTCCTGCACACCCCACACTGGGGATGTGCCCGCAACCAAGGTACATGCCCTTGACTGGAATCAAACCTGGGACCTTTCAGTCCGCAGGCCGATGCTCTATCCACTGAGCCAAACTAGTCAGGGCCAAAGCCATTTATAGACAAGGAAAATAAGATTAGTCAAATTGTTGAGGTTATAACATCTACCCTACTGTCAAAAGTAGAATAGAGATGCTCCTTATTTCCCTTAGTCTTCGCTTTAAGAGTTTACATTCCCAGTGTTCATGTTGTGTCTCTCAAATACGATGATGAGAAACTTTCTTGTAGATCTCCCCTGGCAGGTACTCTTTTACCCGATTTTACTTGGGTTGGTCTTGAAAGTATTTCATATTGACATCTCCCTCTTTGTCACCTCATCCAAATCTCAGCACAAGCAGAAGGAAAAATGTAGGGGAATAGATGTATCCTAATCATTGAAATCACACATTCTGGGGTGAGAAGCTCACTTGTGTACATAAGAGTGCATCAAAGAGCCGTAAAACTTTGGGTGAATCTTAGAACATTTCTGACCGTTTACTCATTTGTACAATGAGAATATCAGTGAGATGTGTTTTTCAGATAGCCTGCAATAAATTAGGGATGTCTTGCAGAGGGGGAGAAAGGAGAGAGAGAGAGAGAGAGAGAGAGAGAGAGAGAGAGAGAGAGAGAGAGAGAGAGAGAGAGAGAGAAACTAAGTGAATAAAATAGTTCTTCTAAGTTGGGACTTTCTGACCAGCTTTGCAGAGGTAGTAGAACTTTGAAGGTATGAGATCTAGAGAGATGTCTTTCTCTAATTAGAATGAGGGCTTTTATATTATTTAGAATGCTTCCAACTACATATAAAACATAAGATGACATACAACTCAGCTTGGCTTAAATACAGGAGTGGGCAGAAAGTAGGTTTTCAGTTTTGAGCATGTGAAACACAGAGTTTATTCTTGTATTATTTACTAATTACTATATTATTTATTTATATTACAATTGTAAATTTACTTTTGCCCATCCCTGTGTTAAGGAAATCTCATGATCTCATGTAACAAGAATTTCCAATGTCAGATGGCTTCAGGATTAACCTCATGCTCTAGAGCATCACCAAGGACCCATGGTCTCTACTGTCTACCCTTCTAGTCCTAGTTCACCTCTTGGTTGCAGGAAAGCTGCTGCAGTTCATGACATTAAATGCAGACATGACCATATCCAGAAGAATAGGGCTTTGGCCAGTCAGGATTAACACCAGAACTGGGAATGCAGCCCTTTTCTGGGCTCCTTGGAGGAGGTGTGAACACTTTTGTAAAACCAGAGCCCTGACATGAGGCAGAACTAGGGAAGGGTTGTGAGCAGAGCAAGCAGTTAGTGTGGCTGCGGTGCACACAAAGATAGGGAGATGGGAATGCTCCACAAACTTGACACAGAGTACTAGCATGAACAGAATGGGATCAGTAGGTAAATACACCAAATTGAGAATTTTTAGAAGTAATTGTTGAAATACAGAAGGTAGAAAAGAACAAATAAAAGAACTTATCTTTGGCAAACAGAAAAATATATTATTGGCTATATTATTATTTATTTGTATACCAGGAAAATTGGGCTAATGTCAAGGGATTTTAGCATAGTTTCTATTTTGTCTAGATCATTAACTCATTTTTTAATATCTCCTAAAATTTCCTCTAGTCTTTTTTTCAGGCTTGCTCTAAACATCTAACATATCACCAGCATTCTTGTTGTTCCTTTACCATTCATCATTTCTTTCATGCATAATTGGTTAATTTCTGATTATTGGGCAAAGGGCTCTTCCAACCCGAAGAAGAAAGGAAGAGATGAAATGACAGGCTTGGAGGTATAGGCCAATAAAAATACACAAAAATAGACAAAAAAGAAAGTTCAGCCTTAGTCAGAGAAAAGAACCTTCTCTGAAAAATCTCAAGGCCAGTAAGTACAGAAATATTTATATTAATATGTTAAGCTAATATTTATTGAGTATTTATGCTGTGCCATGCACTGTACTAAACACTTTTCACGTATAAACTCATTCATTCCCCACAATGACCCTGCAAATCAGGGAGAGCATCTTCATCTATCATACGGGAGTAAGAAGAGAAGCATGGAACAGTTAAATAACATTTCCAAGACCACACATGTAGTTAAGTGCTGGGTCCAAGATTCAAACTCCAGCATTTGGCTCAGATACCACTATCTTTCCGTTACTGCCTCTTTAGGAGAGGGGGCAGATCAGACTAAAGTTTTCTTGCAAATCAATAATAAAAATATTCACTAAGTGCTTACTACATGTCTGGCATTGGGCTAAACACTTTCAAACACGAGTATGTTAACTCTTCAGAACAATCATGCAAGGTATTATTATTTCCATTTTGTAGGTAGAGAAACCAAGGCTTAGAGAGATTAAACAATTATGAACAAAATCACATAGTGCATGGCAGAGCCAAGATTCAAATTCAGATCTGAATAACTCCAAAGTCAATACACTGAATTATGCAACAATGGAAACTAATGGACTTTCAGGTGAGGATCTGATACAATTCAAAGGCCAGAAGAATAGATTGGCATGAAAAGCCAGACACGGTGACAGCTGCTTTTACATCATTATTTCAGTTTATCTCAGTTATTAACCTTTGTTAAGAATTAGACCTCACTTCTGAAAAATTTGAATCAAGTTAGGTATTATTTTTGTCTAGGAGAAATGAGATTAAGTGACTCTTAAAAATCAATACAATTATCTTTAAAAAGAGGCCTAGGATGATTGAGTCAGAAGGCCTGCATCCTACTTTCCACTCTGAAAAGTAAAAGCTATACATTGTTGGTCAAGTTGTTTACTTTCTGGGCCCAGTTTTTTCATCTAGAAAGTGACACAGATAGGCCTGTGTGATATTCTTAAAAAGATCACCTTCTTGGCGATTCCTGAAATGTATAGTTTAAGGGGAAGCAATTCATGGCTTCTGGTGGTTCACAAATGTCAAAATCACTCAGCTCCCAGAGTGAGACACCATAAAAGAAACTCTTGTTTGTTTTTTTTATCATTATCTCCCTTTTATTTTTACTCACATGCCCACTTTCCCACTTGGAGTCCTACTCACCAGCTGGCACTGGGATGGCACACCCCTCCCATGAGAAACAGGGTGTCATTTAGATCTGGCTGTTCAGTCCTGGCCAGTGTGTCTCCGTTGGTGGAGCATCATCCAATCCCTGAAAGGTTGCCGGTTAAATTCCTGGTCAGGGCACACGCCCATCAATGTTTCTCCCTCTTTCCTTCTCCCTCCCTGTCTCTATAAAAGAAAAAGTCAATAAAATCATATTTTTATAAATAAACAAACATTTTTATAAATAAATAAAGAGATCAGACTGTCCACTGGCACTGTTTTCCAGACTTTCCCCTGCTCCTATCTGACCCCCCATTCCTTCCTTGATTGTTCCTCCTCAATTTCCTCTATAGACTCAGGCATTCAGCAAGTACTATGTGCTCACAGGGTGTGTCTAACAAAGGCTCATCCTTTCCTGTTTGATTCTTTTAATCAATTCACAAAGTAAACAACAAATTGAAAGGGACTCAGAGACACAGAGAGCAAACTGGTGGTTGCCAGAGGGGAGGAGGTTTGAGGGACTGAGTGAAAGAGGTGAAGGGATTAAGAATAACAAATTGACACTTGCAGAATAGTTCTGGGATATAAAGTGCAGCATAGGGAATATAGTCAATAATACTGCGATAACCATATGGTGCCAGGTGGGTACTAGAACTATTAGGGAACATTTTGTAAAGTATATGATTGTCTATCTACTATGTTGTTCATCTGAAACCAATACAAAAGAATATTGAAATTAAATTATAATTATAAAAGTAAAAAATGCAATAAAAGTCATGTTTAAATATTTATTCATGCTATGGGTCCTCAGGTCTATGGTGAGGCTTTGAAAATCATTTCGTTTTCACAAATGCGAAAGTGTTATTAGCAGGCCATTTTTGGAAAGGCTGATATAAAGTGTATAAAAAAACAATCAGGCATTGTGAATATGATGCTAGGAAGTTTAAAATTATAAAACCTTAAGAAGCTTATAATCTGGGGAAACTGGATCCATGTATGTAAAATAATGGTTGTCAAGACAAGGTGGGATAAATAAGTGCTAAATGAGCGCATTGGATAATGTAAGTGCACAAGAGCAGAATGAGTTTAGGAAGAGGAGGCTCTGGGCAGACTCAGAAGTAAGACTTGGATTAGGCTGCTGAAGACACAAAGGATCTGAGTACGTGTGGAGACCATGGAGAGGGGAGTGGCATGGAATGGCAAAAATGTCAGAGAATAGGGAGTCCACCTGGAGCAAAGGAAATGCAGAACAGATGTTGATGAGATCAAGTCAATCTTGTCGGAATGGGGAGCCATTCAAGGTGTCTGAGCTGAAGAAGCCATTGATGAAACAATGTTTTTTTCAGCTGGTGAATTGGTTTATGACATTCATCAGAGGCTCAGAGGTTCTCACCCGAGGCCTTGTTTATGTTGGGAAGTTTCTAGTCCAGGAAATCTGGTAAGAAGCTGGAGAATCTGCATTTTTAACCAGTTCCCAACTGATGCTGATAATGCTGGTCCAGGAACCATACATTGAGAGTCACTGCTGGACATGATGAATTGAACACAACAAAGAGTGAGAGATAGGGATGGCTGGGGGCCATGACAATGGTTTAAAAATGGGAGTGAGAGAATAGGCAGAAATCATGAAAGCAATTACTGTGTGGTTGGAATATGTATGGGAAAAGAAGGGGGTGGGGGAAGGAGACAAAATTAGAGTTCAAATCTGTGGACTGAAATGGCAAAAAGGGGAAAAAAAGGAGAATGTCGCATGTAGAGCCATCTTAATTATAGGAAGGTGAAAACCTCAATCTTCATGCTTAGGACTGGCTGCCTGAATTGAATCATTCTTGCTTTGTTCCACATTGCCTCTAGTCCTAGAAGGTGAAGCAGTAAGGATAAGCTGGTGAGGACAAATGAACGCAGAGATTTACAACAGTTCAAGGAAAGTGCTCTAAGTAGTTTGGGTAAGTAGTAATGCACAATGTCTTCCAACCTGACCTAACCCATTTAGCAAACCTGTCCCTGGCTGAGCCCCGTAGCTTTTTCAAATCAGTCATTTATACAGACAGACACCCAAACCAGAAATTCCTGCTTAAAAAACTGGAACCAGTTTTGTCCCTGGCACTCTATACACAGCTGGAGGCAGTGAACCTTGACTCACTAGGCCTCCAGCTGCCAAGCTTCTGGAATAGGCAGTACCCTCAGTACTTCTCCCCCTTACCACCAGAGGGTCCCTTCCAGCCCTTTGAAGAATTTGGGCCAGTAAGAGAGTGAAGGGGGAGTCTCCAGCCTGGGGTGGGGAGAATATCTGGTTATGACAGAGTCAGCCCTTGGGAAATCCCTGCCAGAGAAAGGAGCCAGCAGAGACAGCAATAGAGTGGGGAAGGACAGCACTCCTTGCATCCTACCCTCACTGGCCTCCCAATGCTTGCCCCTCCTGTCTTCTTACACTTCCATGCATTTGCTCTACCATGCATGGTATCAGCAAGAACTAGAAACTCAATGCTAGGACATCTGGGCTAAAGCCAAGAATATAAAACTCCCCCCTCATAATATAGGAAGAGAAGAAACAGAAATAAGCACCCCGGATGGCAGGGGCTTCCATTTACTTCCTTTACTTGAACACAGAAATACTTCTAGGACCACGAATCATGTTATGCCTCTGCACAAAGGCAAACCCCTCACTCTATATGTAACCCTTCCTGTCAGTCAAGAGCATGTCTGCAAAAGATCTGCCTCTGTGTCCTAAAATCCCAGTGCTGCAAGCTAGGCCACTTAAAACAGTGATATCCATAATAGACATCTCATTTTGTCTAGCACTCTATGGGTTACATCAGTCTGCTGGGCTAGCACAGTTTGGTAATATAGCTAATGTTGTTTCTCTGTAAGAAATACCTTATAATGCTCTCTTTCCAGCAAAAAAAATAAGCACTTTTTATTCATGTATTCAACAAAACCCATAAAAAGGTTTCCATTCTGGCAACTGGTAGTAAAACAAAGTATAGAGACTGTTATAAGGATAAATCCTATAAAAATAAAGCAAAAGAACACTGACTGGTTTGGCTTGCTGGATAGAGCGTCAGCCTGCGGACTGAAAGGTCCCAGGTTCGATCCCGGTCAAGGGCATATACCTTGGTTGCAGGCTCATCTCCAGTAGGAGGTGTGCAGGAGGCAGCTGATCGATGTTTCTCTCTCATCGATGTTTCTAACTATCACTATCCCTTCCTCTCGGTAAAAAAAAATCAATAAAATTTATTTTAAAAAATAAATAAAATGAAATAAACCAACGGAGAGTATGGAGTACAGGGAACAGAGTGAATATGATTTCAAATATGCTGAGGAAGACCTTATTAGAAAAATGACATTTGAACAAACACAAGGAGAGGAAGCAAGCCTAATGACTATTCGGAGAAAAGATTCTAGAAGAGGGAATGGTAAGCCCAAGGGCCATAAGGCAGGAATGTGCCTACCATGTTTAAGAGATTGCAGCATTCAGCAGGAAAGGCCCGTCTGGCAGGGACTTGAGCATTTACTCTCCATCAGATGGGACTCGGTTGGAAGGCATTGAGCAGAGGAGCAAAGTGCTTCTAAGATTCCTCTCCAGGGTAGAGCCATCTAGTCCACTGTTGCTCCATGAACAATTATTACCCAAAAACTTTTTTTTTTTAAAAAAAGGATATTATATCCTTAGATTAAGTGGAGACTCTGTAACAGAGTTTGAGCTGGATCCTCTGTTCCACATAATTGAATGCCAACTGTGTTCCTGCCTCACTTCATTCTTGCAATGAGAATGTGAACAACCATCTACCATCTCCTCCTCCTTACTTCACCTGTGCCTACTGAGACCTTTCTGACCTAATTCTGTCAAATATGTGAATTCAATTTATTTCTAATAACATAGCATGCAAAATAATTCCATATATATATACTATATGACTTATAATAAAAGCATAATATGCTAATTAGACTGGACATCCTTCCGGGTGTCCTTCTGGATGACCTTCCCAACAAAGCCAGGGCTGCAAGGGAAGCCTGGGTGCTGAGTCCCTGCCAGTGGCCAGAGGGAAGCCTGGGTCCTGGGTGCCAGAGGGAAGCCAGCACCAGCAGCCAGGGAAGGAAGGCCTACTCTTGCACTAATTTCATGCATTGGACCTCTAGTATATAATAAAAGAGACACATACAAATTAACCACCCCTCCGTTACATTCAAGCCATGCCCACCAGACAATCAGGAGCGAGTATACAAATTAACCTAAGATGGCCGGTGGCCATGGATCTGGAGTGAGCAGGAGGCTTGGGTTGCCCCCGTGTTGAAGCCAAGCTTTCTGCCTGGCCTGGGCTCTGCTCAAGGCTACAAAGTTTCAATTATAGAAGGTAAATCCGAGAAAAAAAAAAAAAAAAGGAGAGGCTGGGAGCTTGGGTCGTCAGGGGGGATTGCCAGCTTGCAAACAGACATCAGCCCCTCACCTAGACTGGCCAGGCACCCCAGTGGGGAACCCCACCCTAAAGAAGCTGTGGCCAGCCTGAAAATGGCCCTCATCTCTTTACCCAGGCTGGCCAAGCACCCCAGCGGGACCCCCACCCTGATCTGGGACACCCTTCAGGGAAAGCCAGCTGGCCCCTACCCATGCACTGGGCCTCTATCCTATGTAATAAAAGGGTAATATGCAAATTAACTCCAACAGCAGAACAACTGGGAATGACTGGTCACTATGACACACACTGACCACTAGGGGACAGACACTCAGTGCAGGAGATGCCCCCAGGTGGTCAGTGTACTCCCACAGGGAGCTCTGCTCAGCCACAAGCCAGGCTGATAGCTGCCAGCACAGTGGTGGTGGCGGTAGCCTCTCCTGCCTCCTTAGCAGCACTAAGGATGTCCAACTGCAGCTTAGGCCTGCTCCCTGCTGGCAAGTGGACATCCCTCGAGGGGTCCCAGACTGTGAGAGGGCACAGGCTGGGCTAAGGGATGCCCCGAGTGCACAAATATTTGTGAACCAGGCCTCTACTATCTAAACTAATAAAAGCGAAATAGTAAAATTAACCGTTTCTCCGAGACAGGGTAAGCCACGCCCACCAGCCAATCAGAGCAGCTATATGCAAATTAGCCCAGCCAACATGGCGGCCGCCACTCATGGACCTGAGTAAATGTTTAGGCAGCGTCCGTTGCAGCAGGAGCGAAAGCGATACTGTTTTCGGCCCTTGGCGGGCAGGCTCTGAAACATGTTTCAATAATGTAACAATCATAGAATCCTCAGGAGCTGAAGGGAACAGCACCTGGCCTGCCTTACTAAGAGTAACAAAGTCTCATTATAGACGCTGCGCTGCGAGGTGAAGCAGAGGAGGTTTCGTTACCTCAGCCCACCTCAGCTTAAAGGAACAGAAACCTGCGTCCAGCCAGCCTTGCTGGGACGTTGGGCAATGGGAGCTGTGGGCAGCCTTAAAGCCCCTCACCCAGGCTGGTCATGCACGCCAGCAGGTGGACGTCCCCCAAGGGATCCCAGACTGTGAGAGGGCACAGGCCGGGCTGAGGGACCTCCCAGTGCACAGAGCGGCTGCAGGGCGGGACAGCGCAGGACCCAGGACCCGTGATGGGAAAGAGGCGGCAGGGTTGGAGGGGCACCGGGAAGCGGGTAAGAGGCGGCAGGGTTGGCGGCCTGCTTGGTGGGCTGCCCAGGCCCTTTGAGGGGCATCGTGGAGCGGGAAAGCAAGGCTGCAGGGGCCGGGGTCCTGCTTGGCAGCTCCCCAGACCCCTTGGCGGCACCGGGAAGTGGGAAAGGAAGGCAGCAGGGGACGGGTCAGTGGGAAAGAGTTGGCGGCCTGCTTGGCAGCTTCCCAGGTCCCTTCCGGGGATCAGGGAGCAGGAAAAGGCTGGCCTGACCACGAGGCGGGGTTTTCCCTGCTTTCTGGTGGCTGGAGGAAGATGGGCAGTAGGCAAGCTTGGGAGGCAGGCCGCACCCAGCCCTGGTCACGCTCAAAAAAGAGAACAACATGCAGGG
>PVJC01045964.1:0-13524 GCA_004026665.1 Murina feae
TCTCCCCTCCCTTTCTGCCCCTCCTCCTCCCCCTCCATCCCTTTCTCTTAGTCTCCCTCCCTTCCAATCTCTCTCAAAATCAATGGAAAAAATATCCTCAGATGAGGATTAACAACAAAAAAAAGGTGTGGGGGCGGGGAAGGCACCTAAAAGCCAAAGAACAGTTTGCTAGAGAAACTGTTGGGAATTTTAAATTCCCAATTACCTATGAGTATGCTGAGGTCTCTCACCTCTGATAACTTGTGATAGCAATGGTATCCCTTCCAACTCACTTTTAGTCTCATAGAACTAGAGTCCTTGGTGCTCTTTGTTTCAAAGTACCCATCTACTCTTTTGATCTTCAAAGGCCTTTTAAAAATGAGGTGTACATATTTGAAGGTCTAATCTCACCACTACCCATGTGTAGTTAATTTTATTTGTTCTTTTAAATATAAATCATCCTTTGTCTCTTCCTCTCATTTCCTAACGTTGAACCATTTTCATCATTTCTAAGAATAACCTTTCTTATACTTTGATACTTCATCACAGTTTTTTTCCAAACAATGAGTTGCAACCCATTAATTGGACATGAAATCAGTCTGGTAGGTAATGACTAATATTTATTTGTTAATAGAATAGAAGATAAAGCACTTTGCACACAGTAAGGATAAGTATTGTTTTATGAAACTTTTGTTGCTTTTATTTTTATGTGTTTATGTAAAGTATATTGCTTACTATGGGTCATGCTCAAAAGCGTTTGAAAGCCTCTGTTTTATCAGACCTGATATTTTGCTGAATGGAAGAAGAAAACTCAGACCCAGCTTCAAGGCTTGTATAGTTTAAGATGTAGAGTCCTGTAGGTCCATTTTAGAGACCTGGTTTTGAGTCTCAATTCCTTAGCTGACTTGATACCACATCTGTTATGTAGTGTTTTATTTTTTCTTACAATTTCCACACCCAAGAAGTGGGTGCTAGCTTTTGTATTGCATACAGTGCCTTATAGTGCTTGTATTTTGTATTTCAGAGGATTGTTCAAAGCATACTTCACAAAATAATATGAAAGTCATTTTGAATTCTAAGAGACATGGAAAAGTTATTTCATGTATGACATTAAATATTTCTTTCTGTTTATTTTATTTGTAGAGCTTTTGCAGGAGTAGACACTTAGAAATGTTTGTTTGCCAGATTCCCCTTCTTGTACAATTGCCTCACTTCAAGTAATTCAGAAGTGTCCTGTTTTGTTGACAGGAGTGAGTGCCTTTGGGTTTCTCCATCAGCCTTTCCATTTTTTATCCACATCTTCTGGCTTATGCTTAGACTCTGTACTTTTGGAGAGAAACTTAACCTCCCCTAGAAATGTTTGCAGTGGTGCCTATGTGATTTGTATATTGTCTCTCTCTCTCTCTCTCTTTTTTTTTAATCTTATTTGTACTTAGACAAAGAGGCAGCTGAACGTCTTTCAAAAACAGTAGATGAAGCATGTCTGTTACTAGCAGAATATAACGGGCGCCTGGCGGCGGAACTGGAAGACCGGCGCCAGCTGGCTCGGATGTTGGTGGAGTACACCCAGAACCAGAAAGATGTTTTGTCAGAAAAGGAGAAAAAACTAGAAGTGAGTACATTGCAAGGCAGACCTAGACTCCCCAAGTTTCCTTTCCTGTAGCCCGCTTTAGGAGGTTTTCATGATGCCTTCATTAGCACTTTTGTTTTCATTTTGTCGTATAAAAATGCATGAGATGAGAACATTTTTCAGGTATTGCAATTATTTGAATCTAATTGAAAATTGAAATCACATTTTTATATATCCAAGAAAGAACAAATAGGGATGTAGGAAACACACAATGAATTCTTAAATCACAACATTTAGGATCCTAATGTTATTTTAGTTTGAACTCACATTTTTAAAAAATTGTAGATTGAGGTACAAAAAGAATAGGAATCAGCTACATCAAAGACTTTATTTGGTGGTGTTTTGGAAATGCTTAAAGTTTTTCTTTCTTTTGAGTTATATTGAGGTTTATTTCTGACTTGTATCATGCTAAAGCCAATGAGTAGTCTGCCTCCAAGCCCTGTCTGCTGTCAGTTCTAAAGTTCCAATCATGTTTATGGAGCCCAGTTCTCAAACTCTTAGTTTGAATGTCTTTGGGGAGGGGCTTAAGAACTAGTTCTTTACCATGCATTTGTTTGGCTTCTTAATTACGAATGTGGTGCTTAGTCCCTTGGGATAACACAGCCACCAGTGTGGACATTTGAGAATGTTTTCTTGCCCCAGGCTTCCTTTTCAGTAGTGTCTGCCTCTCTTTTTTTGAAGAGACGTGGAGACGTTGCAGACAGTGGTTTGGGACAGGAGGACAGTTTTGAGTTAGAGAATCAATTCAATATTATAAGAAATGCAAGAGTAGATAAGGGAGGGAGGGGATAGTCCCCATGCCCCATCCTGCACTCAGGAAACACTATTCTCTGGTACCAAGGGAGGGAAAATTGAGCTAGTCCTGTGGCTGAGCTTATGTTTGCCTTTGGACACAGTCACTTAACCTGATGGGGGGAAATGAATGATGGGCACTTTTAATCAGATGCTTACCTGTAGTGATTATGGAGTGATGATGAGAGGTGGTACTGGGAACTTCATGTTCCTAGCCAGCCTGAAAGTGGAAGATGGGAAACGGCTGTAAAACTAGTATGGCTTAGATTTAGAAATCAACACTGACCAAAATCCTAAAGGGAGCTTCGCAGGCAGTACCAGACGGTCATTTTTATCTGAGATGTTCATCTTTCACTGAAAAAGTATTTTCAGCACTGTGCCCCCGGGACTAATAAGAGTATGTAATTAATGATTCTGGTTGTAAGTCACCATGCCATCTGTTGAACTGCCCCTTGGCGACACATTAAGGGCTTTCTCTGATCTGTCAGACATTGATTATCATGAGCAGCTGTTGTTGGGTGGCAAGCAACCATAGAGGACAGTCTTTGAGAAAGAGATTGGGTTGCTAGAGTAGATTAACTCTGTCATTTCCCTTCCTCACAATTGCACTTTTCTCCATATATGGGGGTGGAGAGGAGGGGTGGATCGTTCCAGTGTATACAACCAGTGGTTTGCTAGATGCCATGAGGGGTCATTAGGGCAGAGAGAGGATCAAAGATTTGGGTCTGTTCTGTAACTTCCCAGCCCAAATTTCTCTACTTATCTGGGCATTGGAATTCTTTCTTAAGAATCAGAGCAAGAAAGACCCACCACTGGAAAGTACAGATTCTGTACTATCCCAAACCACCTTTCAGCCATTTGAGCAAAATCATTTTTTGTAAAAATGGAGCTACATTTGCTGCATTTAAGAAGCAAACAGTTAGATACAATGTAAGATGATGAGAAAGATTTTAGTTCTTTATATTTGCTAAAAATGTGAACAGTCTGCTCTCTAGGATCTCAGATTTTTCTCTCATATCCCATAATAGACTGGTCCTATTTCATTATCCTCATGGTGGTGGTAAAAGTTGCTAATATATGCCACTGGAAAGATGGCAGTATTACTATGCATTCTTCCAAAAGTCTTTTATTGATGAGGACAGTACATAAAGTACATGTATCTTTTTTAACATTCATTTTTTAACACTGCTCATCTTTGTTTTAAAACCATCACATCAGAATGCTAATGAAATCAGCTTTTATTTCTTAACTAGAGGCCCGGTGCACAAAAATTAGTGCACTCAGAGGGGTCCCTCAGCCTGGCCTGTGCCCTCTCGTGGTCTGGGACCCCTCAGGAGATGTCCACCTGCTGGTGTGCCTGGCCAGCCTGGGTGAGGGGCTGATGACTGTTTGCAAGCTTGCCAAGCCCTCAGTGGGGACCCTCACCCCATGGGAGTGTGGCCAGCCTAGGTGAGGGGCTGAGGACTGTTTTTAGGCTGCCCACAGCCCCTTCAGGGTTCAGGTCCCTACTGGGGTGCCTAGCTGGAAGCAGGTATCTGGGATTTATTTAACTTCTATAATTGAAACTTGGTTGCCTTGGTCTCCCCCCTGCCCCCCAAGCCTGGGTTGCCCTTGGCAACCCAAGGTCCCAGCCAGGCAGGTATCTGGGGTTTGTTTATCTTCTATAATTGAAACTTTGTAGCCTTGAGTAGAGGTTAGGGCCGGCAGGGCCCTGGCTTTCCTCCATTGCCCGGGGCAACTCCAGCTCCGTGGCTGCCGCCATCTTAGTTGAGTTAATTTGTATATGTGCGCCTGATTGCTTGGTGGGCGTGGCTTGTGGGTGTAACAGAGTGAGGGTTAATTTGCATATTACTCTTTCATTAGATTAGATTTTTTTATTACCTTCAGCATATAAATACATGGACTTCTTAGAACTTTGAGAATGTAATTATTTGTTTGAGTGTTTGTTTTCTTCCCAAAGTTCTAATTTCTTAACTAATATTTTCTTTTAGGTTTATAAATATTTTGTTCTGTGAGTGGAATTCAGCACTGATATAATATTTTTATGTGTAGAAGAGATTTTCTTTAAAGTTGCTTGAAAAGTGGTTATCTGCAGATATTTTTTCATTGATAAATTTACAGAACATTAAAAGAACCATTTTATAGTCCATAACATTGCACATTTCATTACATCAAAAGGAAACCTCTTACCCATTAACTGGTCATACCCTATACCCTCTCCTTCAAGCTCCTGGCAACCACCAATCTGCTTTCTGTCTGTATGGATTTGCCTATACTGGATACCTCATATAATTGTGTTTGGTTTTTTTCACTTACCATAATGATTTTGAGATTGATCCACATTTTAGCATGTATCAATACTTCATTCTTTTTTATGGCTAAATTGTTCATTGTGTGGATATGCAACAATTTGTCCATTCATCGGTTGTACATTTGGGTTTGTTTCTTTCTTTTGGCCAATTCTATCTTTATGGCTATAAACATTAGTGTACAAGTTTTTATTTCTCTTAGGTATATGTATGTGTAGGAATAGAATTGGAGTCATTCGATCTTCAACTTTTGGGGAACCACAAAACTGTTTCTCACAACAGGTGCACTATTTACATTCCCACTAGCAATGTATGGGAGTTCCAGTTTCTCCATATCCTTGTTACTGTCTTTTTTTTTTTTTTGATCCTAGCCTATATGAAGTGGTAACTCATTGTGATTTTTATTTGCATTTTCATGGTGACTGATGATTGAGCATCTTTGCCTGTGCTTGTTGGCAATTTGTATGTCCTCCTCCCCTTCCCCCCGAGATGTCTATTCAAGTCCTTTGCCCATTTTTGAATTGAGTTCTTTATTTTATTATTGTTGTATTGCAAGAGTTCTTTATACATTTTAGGTAATAGACTCATCAGCTATATGATTTGCAAATATTTTCTCCCATTCTGTATCTTAATCAGTTTCTTAATCAGTTTCTTTGAAACACCATATAAGTTTTTAATTTTGATGAATTCCAATATCTGTCGTTGTTGTTGCTCATATTTTGGTGTCATGTTTAATAATTTGCCCTACCTGGTTTGGCTGAGTGGATAGAGCACCGGCCTGTGGACTGAAGGGTCCTGGATTCAATTCCAGTCAAGGGCACGTACCTTGGTGTAGGAGGCAACCAATCGATGTTTCTCTCTGTCTTTCCCTTTCTTCCACTCTCTCTAAAATTAATGAAGTAATATCATTAGATGAGAATTAAAAAAATTTTTTTTTAAAGAATCCATTGCCAAATCCTGGGACGTGAAAATTGACTCATAAATTTTCTTCTAGGAGTTTTATAGTGTTTTTTCTTTTATATTTTTTATTGATTTTTTTTTTTTTTTTTACAGAGAGGAAGGGCGAGAGAGAGTTAGAAGCATCAGTGAGAGAGAAACATCGATCAGCTGCCTCCTGCACACCTCCTACTGGGGATGTGCCCACAACCAAGGTACATGCCCTTGACCGGAATCGAACCTGGGACCTTTCAGTCCACAGGCCGACGCTTTATCCACTGAGCCAAACCGGTTAGGGCTTTAGTTTTAACTTTTATATTTAGGTCACTGGTACATTTTGAGTTAATTTTTTTTATATATGGCATGATGTGTAGGGACCAACTTCATTCTTTGCATGTAGACATCCAGTTGTCTCAGCATCATTGGTTAAAGAGATACTTCTTTCCCTTTATGAATGAATACTTGGCACTTTTGTCAAAACTCAATTGGCCAGAGATAATATGGGTTTATTTTGGACTCTCTATCTTATTCCACTGATCTACATATCTATCCTATGCTAGTGTCACACTGTTTTGATCACTGTAGTTTCATAGTAGGATCCAAAAATGTGAGTCCTCAAACTTTGTTCTCTCTCAATATTATTTTGACTGTCAGGGTCCTCTTACAATTCCATATGAATTTGAGGATGAGTTTTTCCATTTCTGTAACAAAATGTATTGGCATTTTAATAGGGATTGCATTGAATCTGTAGATGGCTTTTGCAACTCTCGCTATCTTTACAATCTTAAGTCTTCCAGTTCATGAGATTTCTTTCCAATATTTTAGATCATCTTTAATTTCTGCTGCAGAATTTTTGAAAACATGCTAGGGTACCAGCTGCTGATGCTTTGATATTACAGAAGCCCTCTTTAGGTGCCATAGGTATTGGGGACCACCATAAAAGTCAATAGTGCGTGTTGCCTTCCAGTAGGCTGTGTTTACCCCACCTCTAGAAGGTAATGAGACACATGGATGTGTGTTCAACAAAGTTACTAGGCCAAGTCATGACAGCCAACTTTACTCTGCAAAGTAAAGTTGCACATGGAGGCCTAAATGTCTGTGTGAAGTCTTTAACAGGATTATTGAGCTGGATGGGACTAGAGATCATATACCAGGTGTACCAGTTAGTAATTTGGATTTTGTAATCAAAGAAAACACGATAATTGCAAGAGAAACATCAAAAGTGCTTTATTCAAGTAATGTCCATCGCTAGCTACACATTTCCCCTATCTTTCAGGTAATTTGTGGATATTGTCCCAATAGAACTTTTCTTGTTTTGAGGCAAACCATTCAGAGACCCAGTTTTCCACTTCTTCATACGTTTTGAAGTGCTGCTCAGAAAGTACGAGTGCCATCGATTGGAACAAGTGGTAATCTGAAGGAGCAAGGTCTGGTAAATACACCGAGTACATTAATACTTCCCAGGCAAGATCTTTTAACGTGTCTTTAACTGATTTTGAAGTGTGTGATGGTCCATCATCATGAAGCAAAATTACTTTGCCGTGTCTTCTGGCCCATTCTGGTTGTTTTATGATCAGAGCGTGGTTCAAATTGATTATTTGTTGTTGGTAGCGGTCAGTATTAACAGTTTCACCTTGTTTTAGAAGCTCATAATAAAACACCACAACTTCCTGATCCCACCAAACGCAAAGCATTGTCTTCTTTCCAAAGCCTTTTGGCCTTGCAGTCGATGTTGATGGTTGACTTGAATCAACCCATGATTTTGTGCATTTGGGATTCTCAAAATAAACCCACTTTTCATCACTAGTTACAATTTGATTCGAAAAAGACTTTCTTTTGTGCTGTGGAAGCAACATTTTACTAATGACTTTTCGGTTTTCCATTTGTCTTTCGTTCAGTTGATGTGGCACCCATTTTCCTCCCTTTAAAATCTTTCCCATTGCTTGTAAATGATCAGAAATTGCTGAGCAATGTTTAATCTTTCTGCAAGTTGTTTTTGAGTTTGACATGCATCTTCATCCAATAATACTTGGTCTTCAAACTTTTTTGGTTGACCTGGACGTTCTTTGTCTTTCACATCAAAATCATCACTTTTAAAGCGTTTAAACCAGTGTTCACAACTATCTTGAGATGGAGCATTTTCACATAAGCTTCCCGAAGTATACAATAACTTTTTCTTCAAAATAAAGTAATGAATTAAAACTTCCCGCAAATGCTCTTTTTTGGCACGAAATTGGACATTTTTAAGCATAAAAATATCTATGATGTTAACACCTTCAGCAAATTTGACATATGAAGTTTTGAAGCTTGTCAGTACAACAAAATAGCATACATATCTAATCAAATATAAATATGTGTAACTCCATCTATTGAAAAAAAATTCCACATTATTAACTGGTATACCTTATAGGGTGACTTCCGAATTGGTGAAGAAATTAAAGGCCCAGAGAAGGGAATTAGCCACAGACCAGAAATATAATGCAAGGCAAACATCTTGGTAACATTCCATCAGATTTGTGTTTTTATTTGTTTTTTCTGTTTTGTATGTTTGTTCTGAATTTGATTCCATAAGTCAACAGCCAGAAGACTTCCTACCTAATATTGAGTAGACAAGTAGCTAATGTTGAATCATTTCAACAATTCCCAAGAACCTTGTTTTAGAGAAATGACATCTTATGTAGAGGGATTAAAATGGTTGTATCTTGCATTCCAAAGTAGCCTCCAATATATACCTTTCTAAAGCTTGAGGGCACCCACTCTGGTACCAGGGTTCTTAATACCCAGTCCTCCCTTTGCATGTTCTTGCTCTGAGGGAGGTAGGGGAAGAATTGGCTCATTGAACTTTAAGCCGCTGCTGTTTTCCCTAGCTTGGTGCCTCCCCCTTAGCTGTAATGAATACTCAGGAGTAGAGCCTTCTACTCTAGACAACACTGTTGGGAAAGGGGAAATGACCCAAATGCCTTGTGATTCTTCATATTTCTGTTTGTAATTTGCTTATAACAACTTGAGAAATTCTTTGGCTATCGATGCGGGAGCACTAAACCAAACTGATGGCCATCTGTTGTTTTTGGCAGCATTCCCCACCTTCCTACAGGGTACAGATTGTTAGAAGCATTTATTGCAATAATGGGTTAGGCAATAGGTGGAGACAGAGAGTCAACTTTGGAGTAAATTCTCCCCGTTTCCCATGATGATCAAAGCCACTATCTCATTGTCCATTAAGAACAGATGGGACCTGGTGATATAATCCTCATTTTAGATGAAGAAACAAAGCTCAGGGCTTCTAAGCATTTTGAGGTCACAGAAAATCACAAGGACTAGAACCCCGACCTCCAGACTCCTGACTCTAGGAAGGAACTGAGAGGCTTTGCCTACAAGCTGTCTCTCACAGCTCTGTGTAATAGCTAGCCCCACCTGTCCACCAGTCCTTTGCACTCACTGCCCTCCTTCGCATCTAATTCTTTCCTCCCAGCACTAGCAGTGCTGTCAGCACCATGTGCTGTTGGAACAGTTGTTGAAAAGGTCAGTCTGCTTATACTGGTCAAGTGGTCATGGAGTCTTACATTCATTCTTACCTACATAGCAGGCCATGGTTTGCTCACTGCTTTTTCATCCCTGCTTTGATATGGAGCCTCCCCGCCTCCCACCCCCGCCTAGGTTTTCCTCCAGTAGGAGGAGATTTTTCTTGAGTTGTGTGTTTCTGTGAGTAATATGGAGTTTAGAGGCTGTACCACTATGTTGGGTCCTTGGATTCCTTTTATTTATGTTGGTCATCACTGACCCTTACAGCTCAGACCAGACTTGCAGCTAGAACATCAAGGTGCATGTGCGTGTGCATTCTTTCTATGTCACACTGTTTAGGCATCTCTTTTCACTCCAAGGGAAAAAACACCTCATTATAATAATTAGAATGTACTTTGCATATTGGGCAACCTAAGGGAATAAGACTTCCCATCGAAAAAAGTGACATGATTTCAAAGCTCTCACCTAGTATTCCATACTTTTAGCTGTAACTTTTTTTTCTTTATATAGTCCAACTTTTGGTGATTTCTCTTACTTTCTGGAACAGCTCCACTGAGCTTTAACTGGTGTATGTAGTCCTCGTTTTTATATTTGTAAAGTACATATCTACACATTAAGTCAAAGCATCATTTTGGCTCCTTGTCACCAGGCTCATCTGCCAGAACAGTAATTCTTAATCAGCTAATTCTGTTGGTTCTTTCTCTATTTCTTTTCTGCTGATCTTAAAAGAAACACATCATAGGAAACTTGAGGTGAAAATCATACCTCACTATCCAGAAATAACTACTTTTAATTTTGCTATAGTTCCTTTTTTTTTAAAATTTTAAAATTTAAATGGTCATAATGTGTGGCCACAGTTTTCTGTCATGCCTCATTTTCCCACTTGATCATTTTCCCTTATGAATCAAAACTTTAAAAGCATTTTAAATGACTGCTTGAATACCTATGGTTGGGTATTCAGTAATTATTTTGAATGAGCATTTATGTTTCTTTTTTAAATTAACTCTGGGCTACCTTTCATTATTTGTATTTTTTCCCTGTAAATTTCTAAATATGAATTCCAGATGTATTGCAATTATCTGCCTGTCTTATAATATGCTGAAAGTCACATACATTTCATGGTCTTTGCCAGCAGTATGCATTCCTGCCTTAGTTGTTCTCGGTGGTTGTTTTTTTTCCAAAGCATCTTAAGCACTCTAGAATTTCATTGAGTTTTATAAACAGACAAGATGTGTGTGTGTGTGTACATACATATGTGTGTGTGTATATATATATATATATATATATATATATATATATATATATCGAAAGTTAAAGACTAATCTTTGTTTTATGAAGGAAAGAACATTGAATAGTTTAATTAGACAAATGGGCCTTTCTTCTGAGTTTTAAATTATCTGGTTACATTTGAAACAGCTGTGGGAAAATAGCAGCTGCTTATTATAACATTGACTTCAGTTAGCATGACTTTGAGAACAGAGTTCAAATTACAGAAATTTGAGCTTGTGTCTTAGTGTCCATTTTGCCCAATGAGTACGTGTTATTTTGAGCAAGGATCTAATTTTAGTCTTTATGAGTATCCCTACTACAAGCATACCTTGTTTTATTGTGCTTCGCTTTATTACACTTCACAGATGTGATTTTTACAAACTGAAAGCAAGACCTTCCATCAGCAAAAAGATTACAATTCACTTTATTGTGATCTGCAACTGAATTCGCAATATCTACAAGGTATACCTGTGCTGTTAAGGTGGTCCTTCTATTCCCACTTCAAGTTGTGATCTTTGAAAAAAGTCAGTTTGGATTATAGTGTACTTTTCAAACTTGAAAATTATATCTCTGACTTCATTTTTCTTTCTATGACATGTGGGACTTGAAATAAAGTCAGAAAGTGTCTTTTTCCATGATAAGGGCAAAAATGTTCATTATTATAACCAGCAGTCAACACAAAACCTTTGCAAATGAAGTCCATGTGCTCCTAAGGTGTGGCACACTTCCTATGAAGAAGAAATGGTACCAGTTGGCTGTCATTAGGACTTTACAGATCTCCATATTCAGATCCTGTAAGCATCTTTAGGAAAAAGTATGGACAGTCCTCTTGCCATTAGATACTTTGAGAATTTTAAGCAGAATAACTTTGCAAATTTAAGCTCAACAAAAATTTGCCAGCGGCTTTCTAAGCATTCTTAGAATTTGCATAGTGATTTTGAATGGACATATCCCACTTTTTCTTCATGATGTATTTGGTGCTTTTTCAAGTTCTATTTTGCCTACAATGTTTTTATTCTGGGGCATAGACTTACTAGGAGTTATTTCCATAAAGCTACTGTTTATCCCAGTTATGATTTAGTGATAAGGGTAAGGATCTGCAATTCCCATTCCAGGCTCTTTTTGCTTTCTCTGTGAGGCCAGTGATTCTCACAGCCTTTATCTTTGGTTTGGTTTTTTATTTATAAAGTAACAATTTTACCCTCACTTGAGACAAACAGGTTCCAATGCTTGTTTGACCTGAAGTTGTTAGTATCAGCCGTTCCTTATCATGCAGAGTCTTTAAGGCCAATTTATTTTCCTTTCTGCAGAAGGCTCCAGTAGATTGGCTGAAGGTGTCCTTCTCAGCAGGCAGCATGCTTTGCCTCACTAAAACATACATATATTTTAAAATCTCATTCATATAAGCACACCTTGCACCATTATTAATATCCCTTTTTAACTGACAATATACTGTTTTCTCTTGTTACCTCTACTTTTAAACCCATTGCGTCTTGACATGCATATCTACATTCCTCTGAAGGGGCTATCTTCAGAATCCCCCCACCTGGTGATCTCAGGAACCAGAAGATACTTTTCAGTCTGTCTCAGCTCGCTTTCTCCTTTTGGCCCATTCTATAGCATTTAATACTGTTACCATTTATTGCTTTTCCTTCTCCAGTGTCTTATACCCACTCTCTGCTAGTTCTAATTTTGTTTTTCCTTTAATAAGCTTTTCTTCATCCTTGGTCTGTAAATTCCTTTAGACTTTTTCTCATTCTGGACCTTTTTCTTGAGTAGCATGCTTAAAGTATGCTGGTGGCTTAAATATAGATCTCTAGCCTAGAGATTCGGTTTAGACCAATATATCTTACTTCCACAGACAGCTCAAACTTGATATGGCCAAAACAGACCATCTCCTTCCTTGTAAACTTTCTTTTTCTTCTCTTTCCCTACATCAGAGAATGGTATTGCCGTTCATCAAAATCACCTCCCAAATTGGTCAGTTCAGCCTCCTCTTGTCCCAGATTCTCTCTCAGTTCCTCTGCTGCACCTCTGCCACATGACTTTAGTTGTGGGTTTTCCATATGGGAGTAATCGCCAAGCCATTGTGATTTTTATCTCCTCAGTTTTTCTTGAATCTGTCCCCCTCGTCGTCTTCTCCATCTCCACTTCCACCATCTTGGTCCAAACTGTCATTGTCACTCATCTGGTCCCCTGCAGTAGCCTCATTACTGCTCTGCATTTGTTCTTATGTCCTACAATCCATTGTTCATATGGCAACCTTATGATGTTTTCAAAATGCAGCTCTGGCCTTTTTTGTCTCTGACTTTATGTGTGCTAATCCCTCTTTCTAGAACACTCTGTCCCTTTACTTCCCACCAGTTACCCTTATCTAGTTGATTCCTGTTAATCTTTTATATCCCAAGTCCAATAGTATTTCCCTGACACCCCTCTCCCTTCTACCTCATAAAGCCACATCTTCCCTGCCCCTCTCCCCTTCCCCATATTTAATGTCATAGCTCTCATAATAATAATATATAATGTCATCTTTTTCCTTCAAAGCACCATGTAGTTTGTCATTCTGTTTATGGGTTTTTTGGTTATTTTCTGGCTAGATCATGAAATCCTCTCTGTATTGTCAATCTCATCACCAATTCTACCCCAGTAGTGGTGTTGTGATCTCAGGTGGCAGCTCAGTTCATCTCTAGGCTAGGTCAGAGTACAGTTGACCCATGAATAACAGAGTTGGACTGTGCAGGTCTATTTCAATAAGTATGTAGTTGACCCTTCATATGCTAGGATTTTGCATTCACAGATTCAGCCAACTGTAAGATCAGCTAACAATATTGTTGATCCATAGTTGGGAATCCATGGATGTGGGGGACTCACTTTATGCATTGTTCTATGCCATCTAAACTAATAAAAGCGAAATATTAAAATTAACCGTTTCTCCGAGACAGGGTAAGCCACGCCCACCAGCCAATCAGAGCGGCTGTATGCAAATTAGCCCAGCCAACATGGCGGCCGCCACTCCCGGACCTGAGTAAACAGCCCTTTCCATTGCGGCAGGAGGGAAAGTGAAGCTGCGCCCCTCAGCTCAGCTCC
>PVJC01045965.1:0-13491 GCA_004026665.1 Murina feae
TCTTTCGTGTCTTTATGCTCTACCTCTGTTGGGGGCGGGGGTGAGGGGGACTCTTCCTTCTCCACCTGGGAGACTCCTATCCCAGGGGAAATATGACACCCTCTGTGAAGCCTTGGCTGGTATCTGGTGCCTCAACACCCTCCCACCCTCTGTATCTCCCCCCCCCCCCCCATACAGCCCTGGTCTCTGGAGCGGGGATGGTCTGTGGGCGGGAGATCTTTGAGTGCAGGAGTGACATATTGCTCATTCTTGCCTGGCACACAGGAGACCCTGGCATGTGTTTGGGAAGGGGTGCATTATTGGATTTCCCTCAACACCTCTCCACTTGGGAACAGGACAGGCTCCCCCACCCCACCCTTCAGCTCCAGGAGGCTGAGACGGAGCAGGGTTGGGGGCAGCCTCTGAAGGCCCCCTCTCCAGCTCCTGCCTCTGTGAAATTAATTTTCATCGTGTATTTGATTTAACGCAATACCCTCAAAATATTACTTCAATGATATTGGAGATATTTTAAATTCTTTTTTTTTCATAAAGATTTTTCAACACCTCGCGTGCATGTGACACTTATCACACACCTCACTGCAGACCGCCACAGTGCAGTTGCGCAGTAGTGTGGCTTGTGGTTACCATATTGATCCGGATGCTGGTTACCCGGTCCCACATCTCCAGCCCAGAACTCCTGGTGTTTCTCTTTCATCTGCCTTCCCGCACCTCCTCCAGCAGGGTCTTACTTTCAAGGGTTAGAAGAGGCAATGGTGGCGGAAATGTTAAAAGAGGAATCTGTGACAGGAGACTTTCAGAGCTCGGTTGAAAGAGTGGTGGTAAACTTGACCATGAGCTCCATCTTGGTAACGTAATAAACCAAAGGCGGGCAGAGTTCTGGTGTAAAAACCATAGAACACGGCAGTTCTCCACCTCGCACTCCCATTCCCGACTGCCCGTCCGGCTCCCTCCCCTCCGAGGCTCTCATTCTATCTCTTTGTGGTCAAGTCTTCGAGGTGAAGATTCTGCCCGCCTTTCCTGTTTGATGATTAGGGGGTGTTAGCATTGGATTTCTTCTCTCCCATCTTTGCTCTATTGGGGCCAGTTTAATCAGCTAATTTTATCTTTGGAACAGTGCTGTCATATGCTGGGTGATGGAGACAGGTGCTGGGGGAAGAGTCTGTAGCTCCAAGACAGAGAGCGGCCCTCAGTTCTCTATTATCCTGGTAATACCATCTACGGGGGAGGAGTTCTCATGCTGGGTGGTGGGGGTGGGAGATCACAGGGCCCACAGCAGGTCCCTGCCACCAAATGAGACACTGGAAGACACATTCAAAAGCTCCCCAATCTCTGCATGAACTTGAGAGTCAGGTGTCGGAGGGCACCTGTGCCATTCTTGGCCACTCTGTATAGATGGGCAATCATAGTGGATGAGCCCTGAGATTCAGTTGGCATCTCTCTCTATCAGAGGGTCAAACTGGATTCCACCACATACAGGCTGGGGCCCCAGCGGCGCCCTGTGGAATTTCTGCATCTTCCTGCTCCCGGGCCTGCACCGGCAATGCTCCCCGTTGTTTTGGCTGATGCCATCTGAGGATGCCCCGAGGTTAGGTCCTAGCGGCACACGGATGTCACCACGCACTTCTGAGGGGCGGATGGACCAGCAGCGTCTTCATTAATCCCCGTCATCATCTCCATTTCACAGAGACATTGAGGTTGGGGCTTTAAGCCATCCTCTTGGGTGTGAAGTCGTATCTCCTTGTTTTAATCCCCACTCTGGTTTCTAAGTCGTCTCCAATGGCAGCTGCCACAGGGGAGCCCATGATCCCCCTTTCCAGTCGCAACCTTCCCTTCAGTGACAAAAGGAGGCAGTTGAAATGAGAACAGGCTCTCACATTTCAAGCCAGACTTATAGACGGAGACAGCAAGAGGCTCTCCTCATTCATACAACAGTCGCTGAGCACCAGAAACAGTGCCTATCCAGGGAGTACTTTACTAGTTACATTTGTTGAATGAATGAATGAATGAATGAATGAATGAATGAGTAACAAGGATCTGACCTGGCCCGGATCTCATGCTTCCAATGGGAACAGCATCCTCAGTGCTGACTCCCCACAAGGTCATCCCTGGAGCGCTCCACTGAACAGTTCTTCACCTTTTGGCGACCTCCGCACTCAGGACACCTCCAATCCTCGCCATGCTGAGCTGGCCCCGGTCAAGGGTGATTCATGAGCCTGGTTGGGGGTGGTAGGTGGTCGTCAGAGGCCAGGTCATGGATGTCAGGTTCCTAAGCTCAGTAAAGGTTTGAGGAAAGGCGACCAGCAAGTGAGGAGCTGGGATGGAGATGACACAGGGCCACAGATGGTGCCCTTTCAGCAAGGGGGTGGGAGAGTAGTGCTCAGGGGGACCCCTCCCCCGTTAACCTTCACAGCATGAGTTTGGAGGAGCCAGGAAAGCCGCTGGACTGCATCTGGTGGAGACTTGGCTCCCTGACTCACAGGGACAGGGGTCTACAGTAGGGGCATCAGCAGACGCAGCCATTAGGATCCAGGCAGATATGCGAGCCATGGAGAGAGAAGCTCCGGAGAGTAGGTGAGGCACGTGCTGGAGACTTATTTCCTTTGGCCTCGTTTATTATGAAAACAGCGTTCGGGACATATCCAGCCTCAGGAAGAAAGAAGCCCACATCCCAGGCCCTGATATGGGGGCCCTTCTCACTGCCCCACACCCACCAGCTTCCCCCTGTCCTCCGTTAACTTCCTCTGTGGTCACGCTGCGGCTCAGAAGGACAGGCCCGTGAGGAGGAACTCCCGGGGAAGCAGAAGTCACACTTTTCTCTGGAAGGGGCGACCCGCACCCGCTCACTCCGCTTCCCGACCTCCACTGAGTTTGGCTGCAGTGGATGCTCACTTCAGCCCACAACGACCTGGTCTACAGCTGCTTAAGAGCACGAGGGCACCAGGCTCCTGGATGGAGACACATGTGCTAGAAAAAATGCTATTCCAGCTCCAATTTAGTCAATGTCCCTCTTCCTCTCTACCCCGGACAGTGGGCGTGTGAGCCAAGCTTTGCTTGACAGGGGCAGGTCCCAGGTGTGTGTGTGTATGTGTGTGGGGGTGGGGGTGTGTGTATGTGTGTGTGGGTAGGGTGTGTGTGTAGGTGTGTGTGTGTGTGTGTGTTCAGGACAGATAGACAATAGATGTCCACTCCAGGGGATTCTCTCGGGTGACGTTATAAGAGTAACAACCCAACAACAGTATCTCCAGAGAGATGAGGGAGTTCATTGCACATCAACAGTGAGAAACTGGGGGAAAGCATGGGCACTAGGTTGGCAACTGCTAGTGGCCCCATGCCCATTTGGGTCAGCTGGTGGCAAGCTGGGTACTCACTGGCTTTGCCTCTTCCACAGAGCCGCTGGGTCACCTGAGTCTGGCAGGGTCTTCAGGAGGCGGGGTCCAGGGGAGTATCTGCCCAGGGGGGCTCTGGAGCCGCTGGACTATGGGCCTTGGTGGCTCCAAGGTCTGGATCTGGCTCACACCCTGTCCTTCCTGGGCACCGTGGAGTTCTCAGACCCTTAACCAGACGTAGGTGGGAGAGGGTTTGTCAGCAGTGGGAGGGGGAAGAGAAAAGACTGCAGCACCCAGTAGGGAGGAAGGCTCCCAACCCTGTGATGGAACCAGGGGATCCCCTGCATCTTCCTGTGCCCTGGAGGTGGAGGGCCAGCACCCACCTCTGAGGGCCAAGGGCAGGGCCGACACACCCTCATGGGAGTTCAAAGGTCAATGTTCCACAGGGAACCACCGGCTGGGGGTGTGGGAAAATGGGGACATGCTGGTCAGGGCACACACTCCCCGTAGGCGAGGAACATATTGGGCTCCGATGCACAGCTGGGGCTGCGGTCAGCAGCCTGAGGTGGACACTTCAGATGCGCTGGGCGGGTCGAACTGAACCTTCTCACCCAAGAAACAAGCCAAGAAGACAACTAAGCAAACTGACCGTTGCATCGGCCTGATTGTGGGTATTATTTCACGACATAATGTGTGTTAAATCTTCATACTTTGCACTTTTGTTTATTTTGAAAAATAAACCTTTATTGTTGAAAGTATTACGTGTCTCCTCTTTCCCCCCATGGACCCCTTCTAGCCTGCCTCCTGCCCCAGGCCTTCGCCACGGGGTTTTGCACTTTTTAAAAATCCCATTTAAGCCTCGCAAGCATGTAGTTGGTATTTGTCAATCACACCTCAATAAGCTGGGCAAGAAAAGAGCCAACAAGACAGATTCCAAACGGCGCCCCGCGTGTTTGCCTGGGGGCACCTCCCTACGGGATTTCCTCCTTCCGTACAAAGACGCACCCTCGGTGTGAGGACCCGCAACCCACATGGCACGGCCCAAGGCGGTGGTGTCTGGGAGGGAGGCGCTTGCAGAGGTTTTAATGGAGCTTATTAAACAGCTTTCCCGGAAAGAGACCCCATCCCCTCCGCTTTATGGCCGCCCTTGCAGCCCTGAGGTAGTTTCTGAGGCTGCAGCCCCATGGGAGGCCCGAGCAGCTGTGCTGAGAGGACGGTGAGGATGGAAGGCCAGCCCTGAACTCTCTGTCCCTCCTCAGACCCATGAACGCAGAGCAATGTCCTCCCAGGCCCAGGGGACGTCCAGTCTCTTAGGTCCCAGACCAGGAACCCCGCAGACTCTGTGTGTGTATGTGTGTGTGTGTGTGTGTGTGTGTCGGTGTGCTCATGGAAAGAGCCATCAAAACCCAGCCTGCTCAGCTAAAGGAAACGGTTACCCCCCTAGACTTATATCATAAGCGCAGGCACAGCCGTGTTGAGCTGCCTCAGGACTGGCCGGAGGCACATTCCTGTCGCTTCCCTCTGCGCTTCACTCCCCAGCTCTGTGCCAAGGTCCTCCTGTGAGGACGAGATCGTCCCAACGTGGGCTCCATCCCACAGCTGCTGACCACCAGCCCGACCCTACTGGGCTGTGTGGGCTGGGCCAGGCCGGGCTGTTTTCTACCCCGAGAAGTGGGAACAGGTGTGTCCCTCCAGGCAGCGCTGACCAGTCAGGAGGAAATCCAACCATGTCCCTGGGCTGTGCCGTGCTGGGAACTGGGGGACCCTCACAGAAGCGCGCCTCCCAGCCCAGGTCTCCTCTGGAAACAGGGTCCAGCGCCCAGAGTGTCTTTCCTCCGTCCGTCTAAGGGGCGCCGTCTCCGGCCAGATCGTCGGACAGGTTGGTGCAGACGGGCTGTTGTCACTGCTCTTCGGGGACCCTCGGGGGCCCCTTCAGCCAGAGGATGGCACCGACCACGACGAGCAAGAGGGGCACCTTCACGAACAGCAGGAGCAGGTAGTGGTTCCTGTCACGGGGACAGCGGTCAGCACCGGCCCTCCAGGCCCCGTCGCCCCCAGGGCCCTGACGCAGGGGCATCCGCCCGCCCAGCCAAGCCTGCGACCCTGGCCGGCTGCCCACACTGAAGGCCCCGTGAACCTCCACGGAGGCTCAACCAGGAGGGCTCCTCAGAGGCAACCCAGCTCGTTGGTTCTGCTCTGCACCAGGCCCAGCTTCCTTCCTTCCGCAGAGTCTCTCTCCTGCTCCGAGGCCTGAAGCCCTGGGTCGTGGAGATTCCTGTCTGATCGCCCTTGGCCCCACCAGGTCACGGGGCTTTTTTTTGTTGACAAGCGACCGAGGTGATGATGCTGACAGAGGAGCATTGCGCCCAGCGAGGTCTGGTGAGTGCTGGGACGGGGCCATGTTGGGGGAGGGGGAGGCCGAGGGGCGGGGGGTGGGGGGAGTGGCATTAGGCCCTGACGCTGGTTATGATGGGCGACCGTCTAGGGGCAGAGGGGTTCCAGGCTCGGCCACCCCACTGGAAAGGCCCCAGGTAGGGGCAGAACGGGCCCAAGCCACTCACCGGGCGCGGGAGCCAGAGGACACCCCTGTGTCATTGGCGGTCATCCAGGGTAGGTTTTCTAGACACAACAAAGTCGGCCAAGGGTTATTGACACAGACGGGGGCTGGTGCGTGGCTCACATTGCCCCCCACCCCGCCAGCCCCCACGGCTCCCCCCACGGCCCCCCATCAGGAAGCGTCCTCTCTAGAGAAGGGGCTTCCCCCTTTCTGTTGCGCCAGCTGAGCCTAACACACAATCATCGCCTCCATCGCTTTCAGGTGTGGAAGAAGCAGTGAAAGCTACGTGGGCACAGGCTCTGGGGCTCATTCTGAGGAGAGAGCTCATCTCTCCCAGCCCGTCCACAGCCCCTCTAAGGTAAGGTGACCAGATTTTAACATTGGTAAAGCGGGACACCATTGACGGAGGGGGGGGGTGCGGGGAGTTCCTTTTTTTTTTATTACTTAAAATATTACAAAGAGTAGTACATATGTCTCTTTCCAAAAGTCGGACTTTTTCAAAACGCCGCAGGACGCGGGACAAATTGTTAAAAATCGGGACTGTCCCACCAAAAGCGGGACGTCTGGTCTAAGGGGGACTGCTGGTTTTGGGGGGAAGCCCTGGGCCTTTTACTCAAGCAGGGCCTGAGCAGGCTCAGGAACAGACGGTTCTGGAAATGGGGCTCCCAGTTCTGGGGGGTGACGAGGGCAGGGAGCACCCCGAAGGCTGGTGAATGAGAGGGTGCATTTCGGTTCAGTCGTGAACAGCGACTAGGAGGAATGACACCTCTTTCTGAGCCTGTGAGACATTGCAGGCGAGCAGCTTGGTCTGGCTTCCCGAGACCAGCCAGTACCGGCGTCCATGGTGTGCCTTTGAGTCCCGGGCCTGGCAAACTCTGCTCCGTGAGGCCCCACCTGGCCACGGTGGGTGGCTCCTGGCCGAGGCCACGGTCACCTCACAGGCTGGTGCCTGAGACCCCTAAACGCCTTTCACCCTAAAGCTCTGCATGGGCACACGCCTGCCTGCCCAGGTCCCTGCTCACGTGTTCGTCAATCCCTTTCTGTCCCTGCGGATCTCAGCTTTTCCCCCCTGGGCAGCCTGGGGACGCTTGGCTTGGTTGGTCCGCTGGGGACCCTACTCCACCCAGCGGCAGCCCCTGTCTTTCTCCGGCTCTGGCTGGACCAGTCTGTGGGCCACTGGGCCCGAGTTTCTCTCACTTCCCTCCCCATCTGTCTGTCTGCCTGCCTCTCGCTTGCTCACACACGGGTTCCCAGGAACTCAGCCATTTCCCTGCTGCCCCTGGAAGGCAGGACAGGTGCCCCCGCTCTGGCAGCTGGAGCTCCAGGGCCTCGGAGTAGCGATGCGCCAGTTCTCACCTAGGCCAACAACCATCACTTGAATTGCTGCCCCACGGTCCGTGCCAGTCCTGCGGATCCCGCACCAGTAGGTGTCCTGGTCGTCGCGCCTGAGGTCCCTCATGGTCACCGAGATCACGCGGTCTCTCTGGTTGTCGCTGATGGACAGCCGGGGTCCCCGCACTGTTTGCTGCGATGATGTGGTTTGAATGAGGACACGGCAATCATACCAGTCTGCTCCCCGGCACCACCACTTCCTGTTGGTCTCCCACCCTGGCTTATAGCGACACTCCACGGTCAGCGAGCCCCCCTCCAGGCCTCTCACCACCTTTGGACCTTGGATGGAGAAACAGCCTGGAAAACAGAATCCCAGGTTGTAGGTACTGCCCCGCGTCCCCCTCCCTCCCAGCCAGGCCTGATCTGGGCTCAGAGGGCTCCAGGCTGACACCCAGCCTTCTCAGCCACCCCTCAGCCGGCCCCTCGCATCTGCCTTCTCCCCCACCCAGCTTCCCCACTGGCTCCTCCAGCAGCAATGCTTGGCCTCTTGGGTCCTCACGTCCTAGGGGTGCTCACTCTGACTCTGACCCGTCCCTAACGGTCCTCACATTCTCGCCTGATCTCTGACGACACTGTCTCAGAGGCCCCACCGGTTTCTCTTCCCCTCTCTTTACATCAGCATCACCAGTGGTTGCAAGTAAATACTGAGCAGCCAGCCCCCTGGGGGAGAAATCTCCACTTTGTAGCACTTTCCAGTTTCTCTGGTGGCTGTCAGTGCTGGGGCTGGACACAGAGTTGGGAAGAGCTGTTGGGAGCCGGTCCTTGTGCACCCGTGGGAGCAGCTCCAGCACCCTCGCCCCCTGGCGGGGGGGGGACCCAGGTGCTCATCTGGTGCGTGATCGTGGTGGTAGCACCTGGAGCGGGTCTCCCCCTCCTGCTGCTCTCCTCCTCCAACCTCCTCCACATGTCCCAAAACCGTCCCTACCTAGTCCTCGTCCGCAGCTGTCAGCACATGAACATCCTTCAGGAAGCAGCCCGAGTGCCCAGCGATAGACAGATGGATAGAAAGGACGAGGGTCGTAGACACAGTGGGGTGTTCCTCAGCCGCGCCCACAGTCTCAGAAGGCTTTCAGACGCTGGAGCTTGGCACTTGTCTTCCTGCAGCCTGGCTCCCAGGTCTTGCCCAGCGCCACCCCCTGCCCTGTCTTGCCTCCTGCTCTCCCCTATGACTCACCCACTTCCCCCCGATTCTGCTGTGTCCTCCCAGGCGGCTGGGTCGTTGCTCTGGTCCTTCTTCCTCCTCGAAACCTTGTCTAACCCCCGCCCGTCATCCTTGGCGACACCTTCTTTGCGGTCTTAGTCCCCTTCCCCAGCAGATCTGTTTCCTCCCGTTGCTCCCCCGGCCGTTAAAGGAAGCTGAGCGCCAGCGGTGGGATCTGATCCTCTCTGTCTGTCTCTCCTGCTGGGATGCTCTGTTCAAAGGTCAGGCATTTCTTGTTTGGTTTGCTCTCTCTTTCCACCCCCCGTCCCTCCCTGTGTCTTGCACTGAGTCGGGATCCTCGTAGGTACCAATCCAGCTGATGATTGTTTTTGAAAAGATCTTGGACAGAATCGGTTTGATTCTAAGATTAATTTCCACCTCACTGGGCAGCAAATCTAAGGAGGCTGATTGCGGGGTCACTGTGATCGTAAATGCGGGAACCAGACGCGGACAGGAGATGGGGCCACGCCAGTCACTCACAACGGGATTGGGCTCATGTTTTTAAAAACACGTGGGAAGTTTTCATAAACGTAGTTTCTGATGGGCGGGAGGATTCATTAGGTCTGCGTGAACTCTCAGGCGTGTCCGGAGGGAGAGAGGACAGAACAGCCGCCGGCCAGGAGCAGGCGCTGGGGAATCGGGCTGGCGGGTTTCAAGGCACCCGATCGTGTGCATTTCAATTGTTCGTTTTCGTGAATCTGAGAAGGAAACTCCCTCCTGCGTCTGTCACTCGGGAAAATTTGCTTCACGTGCGAAATCCTCGTGGGAACAGTCTTGTCCCGACATTGAGAAATGGCTGAGCTCCGTGGCTGGGCTGGTAGCAGGTGACAAACGACACCCCAAACAAGGCAGAGGCAGCCTCTGGGAGCTCAGTGCAGAGATGCCCACGGAGCATGATGCCTGCACAGTTAGCTGCGATGATGTGGTTTGAATGAGGACCCGGCAATCATACCAGCCTGCTCCCCGGCACCGCCACTTCCTGTTGGTCTCCCACCCTGGCTTATAGCGACGCTCTGCTTGCCTCGTGGCCACTCTTGGGCAAGGCGTCTCAGCTGACATCCCCTAGCGGTCCTGCCAGTCCAAGCGCTGAAGTCATTTCTGGGGCACAGGTCCCCGCTCCTGGCCATCTGGCCCCCCTTCCCTCACCGGGAGAAGGGGGTCTGGGTTTCCACCTGCAGACACTTAGCACTGGCTCTGCCCAGCGCCCTGCCTTCGCCTCAGGGCTGTCGGGGGGCTTATGCAACCGAGCAGATGAGACAACGTCTTAGCAGAAGCTGGGTCGTTCTGACCTCACCGTGTCCACTTGTCCTCCTGTGTCTCACAGAAGTAGCCCCAGGTGCCCAGTGGCAGTCTGTAGGTGAAAACTAGGGGGCGGCTTTTCTTTCACCCTTGCCTAAGGCACCCCCTTTCCAAGGTAACTCGCAGTCCCGTCCCCAGGCCACGGGTCAGCCATGGTGGGTCTCGGCCTGCGTCTGGGGGAGAGTGTTTGTGTGGGAGGGTGCGTATGCGGGAGCCTGCGTGGTCTGTGTGTGACTGTGCAGGCGTGTGTGAGTGCATGTGTTCCTCCGTGTCCCCTGAGCACACCTCCGTCATGCCTTCCTGTGTCTTGCCGTGGTTATCGTTGGTCTGTATGCCTCACCCACTGAGCCCTCTGGGGTCCCTTCTTTAATGACCAGTCAGTCCTATGTCTCTTTTCCCTTCGAGTCCTCGGGGGTCAAATGCCTGCCTCTCGTGAAGCAGGGACCTGGTGCTCTTTTGCTCAATGAATTACTGTACTTTCCAGCATATAAGATGACTTTTGAGAAGATTTTCCTGGGTTAAAAAGTCGTCTTATACGCCAGAAAATACGGAAACAAAGCCTCCTCTCCTTTTGCCAGATGTGACACCCCTCTCCCCTCCCGTTATACCCGGGACAGCTGCTCTCTGCGCCCCATCCTGCCCCTGCAGTTCTAAGTGCCCGAGGCCCCAGCTGCACTCACCTGGGAGGCTGAGAAGGAGTAGAGCTGAGGGCAGCCACATGGTCCTGCTCCCGGCTCCTCGGCCCTCCGACCTACACCGGCGAGTGCGCGATGCCCGCTGGACCAGAGCTCTGCCTGGGCCCTGCTTGCACCTCCTGCCTGTCCAGACCGCCTTTGAGTTTCTCTGATGCATTCACTTCCTGTTACAGGCATTTCCTGCTTTTTATTAGTCAGCAAAGGGAGTGTCGCTTCTTAGTAAGTCTGTCTCGAAGGACACTAGAGTCCCCAGGAGGTAGGAAAGAGGAAGCCAGGCTCTGTGCAGGGTGAGGCGGGTCAGGGGAGGTATGTCTGTAGGAGGGTCAAGGAGGGGGCACTGGCCCATCGGGCCCTGGGTTCCAGGGGCGCATGCCAACTCCAGAAATGGCTCTTCCCAGCAGCAGGGCTCCCCCCACACCACCACCACATCAGGAGTGAGATGAGCGTGCGGGCATCCCGGAGATGCACTTGTTCAGGGGGTACAGCCAGGTGCATAAGTGCAGGCGTGGTAGGCGCAATGGGGAGATGCTGGTCAAAGGGCACCGACTTCCAGTTATAAGCTAAGCCCCAGGGATCTGATGTGCCGCAGGGGGACTGGAGTGACTAACACTGTGTTATATACTTGAGAGTCGCTAAGAGAACAGAGCTGCAATGTTTTCACCACAAAAAAAAAAAGGTAACTGTGATGTGACAGAGATGTCAGCTCACCCTATAACGCTCATCATTTTGCATTTACAATCAATAAGTGTTTTTATTTTTATTTTATTTTTTAAGGCTCTCATATGTTTACTGCACATAAAGGCAGGGAAAGGACAGTCCTGGACCCAACAACAATATTCGGTACATACAGTGCGGGAGAGAGGGAAGGAAGGGGCCATAGAACCCACATGCAAACATGTAAAAAAATCAATTACACAGCAGCCCCATCTATAATGGCTGTCTTCACGCCCAGGGCTGGGACACACTATAAAAACCAGCGTCAGGAGAACTGACCACAATGGGCCAAGGTGTGGTGGGGGTCATGGGGGTACCAGTCTCAAGGGGGTGGGCCTACCAGGAGGCCTTGAGGTGATTGGTGGCTGAGCACAAGCTCAGCAGCTTGTCCACCATGGTGCGGGCATATTGGAGCCGGCAGGCCAGCTCCTTGGAGCAGCCAAACTCCTCCAGGAGACTCAGGCGGGTCGTGTGGAAGTCCCCCTTCTCGTTGATGTAAGTCACGGTAGCCATCAGCAGGCACAGGATGAGCTTGGTGTGGTCCTGGAAGAAGTTGATCTGCACACAGCCATTGCTGAAGTGCAGGATGATGGTGCTGTGGGTGCGAAACTTACAGAGATTATTTTTAAAGAAAAGGTTATCACTTAATTGGAGGTATAAAAATTCTTAAACTTGGCTTTAGAATTTATTAAACAACTGTATGCTTAAGGAATTAAAAGTTTCAGAAGGCATTCTTTTATAGTTTTCGTTTGATGTTATAGAACTTAACCCTTGGTTTCCTGAAGAAGTTACATTAGATCTTGAGTGTTAGGCAAAAAGCTGGTCAAAATTTGAAATTTCCATGGGAAACACAATATTGTGTTTGCTAGAACTTTGCGTTGTTCAAAATGGGCCAACAGCTCCTTTTACAGGATAAATTATGAATAATATTTCTGAAGCATTCTTAACTCCTTATGATTGGTATTATTTGGCTCATGCAACTCTGGATGAAGGCGATTATTTACTATGGAAGAGAGAATTTTTAGAAAAATGTCAAGAGCAAGCCTGCGCAAACAGAGGGCAAAATGCTCAAATAACTAATGAAATGTTGGCAGGACTGGAACAGTATATGGATATACAAAACCAGATATGTTATGTGCAACAGGCATATGAGCAAATTAGACTTTGTGGAAGGAAAGCCTGGTTGGTGGGCTTTACCAACAAAAGGGAACCATTGGGCCAGTCTATGTAGATTGGAATTTCATAGTCATGGTCAATCACCTGGAAACAGCCAGAGGGGCACCTCCGGTTTGGGTGGGGCGCACTATTTTTTCCCACTGTCCGAAGGAAAACAGTTGTCTTTTTAAAATCCTGCCACAGCAGCTCAGGCCAGGAATGTGGTTAATTTGCATTTTAAATTCTTCTGGCTTCCAGCAAAAACTCGCTGGCTTCTCAAAAGATAAAAGTTTTGATCTAAATTTTTCCATTGTATCTATAGCATAAAGTTAAAAATGTGCCGTTTTAATGTTTATTGTCTGAGTTTTGTCTTGTTAAGTCATGTAATATAAACAAGTTATGTCTTATATCTGAAAGGGGCATTGAACAGCTGCCCTGTTGGCGGCATTGCACGAGGCTTTCATGGGGGCTGTCATCTTGAAATGGTGGGGCTGCTCCTCCATCTGAATTTGCCAATCACAAAGGAAATATTTGCTTACTGAAATAGGATGGGATCTCAGGGGTGGAGTTTTAAAACAAAGTTTTACTACGGAAACAGGATGGGACAAAAGAATGAAGCGGCGAATTTATTTACTGTGTTTTTTCCTATGAAGATACTTAATTTTAATTATTTAAAGTTTAATCACAGTCTCATAATTCAAGTTATGTGATAGACCAATGTTTTAAACAGTCAACTTAAAACTTTGTAATTGGTCATTTTCCCGCCAAATGGCGTCGTAACGTGGGGCTTTTTTTTTTTTTTTTTATTACATAAAGTTTTATAAAGATTGGTACATATATCTCTTTTTTCCCCTGCCCTTCCGCCCGCCTCCCCTACCCCCCAGTGTTTTGTGTCCATTATTTATGCTTAAATGCATGCACCAAAAGTCCCTTGGCTGATCTGTTACCCCCCACCCCAATGTTCCTGTCCTTGTTGCTGTAATTAGACAGTCTGTTTGATGCTGCTCTGCCTCTGTATCCATTTTTGTTCACCAGTTTATAATGGTTATTATTATCCATAGATGAGTGAGGACATGTGGTATTTTTCTTTCATTGACTGGCTTATTTCACTTAGCATTATGTTCTCCAGTTCCATCCATGCTGCTGCAAATG
>PVJC01045966.1:0-13503 GCA_004026665.1 Murina feae
AGAACCCCAAATAATACACGAGGGAAGAAGTACTTCTAGGTGGAGGGAGTGATCAGCTCTGTGCAAAAATTAGGGCTGTGTCATTAAGGAGAGGACGGTGAGACAGGCATTTGATTTAGAAATACTGATGTCATTGTTACCTTGAGCAGAACAGCTTCAAGTTATAGAAGCTGTATAAACTTGATTCAAGTATGAATCCCAGAGAATAGGAGGAGAGCAACTGAGGACAGTGAGGGACAATGAGTGTAGACAACTTTCTAGAGGAAGATGGGGGGGGAGAGGGAGGGAGCGAGGGAGCGAGGGAGCGAGAGAAAGAGAGAGAGAGAGAGAGAGAGAGAGAGAGAGAGAGAGAGAGAGAACCTCGTCAATACACTTGAGAAGGAACAAGCCCGTTGTTGAAGTGAAAGTATATGATGACATGACGTATGTCAATAAAGAGGGACAGTGCGTTCACAGGAATACAGACAATCAGGGTCACAAAACGGGATTTTCATAAATAATTAACCCCGGCAGTTACCAAAGGTTGTGGTAGGCAGAATTCTAAAACTGGTCTCGGCTATTTCCCTGCGTAATCCCAGCACTGTGAACGAGAGGAGTTCTCACTTGCACATGTGTGTTGGCTTACATGGCTAAAGGGATTTTGTAGATATAATTAAGGTCACTAAACTGTGGGCCTTAAAACAGGGAGATTATGCTGGATTACCCCAAAGAGCCTAATCTGATCAAGGAGCCCTTTAAGAGCAGACAGTTCTCTCTGTCTCGCAGCAGCAGCAGCAGCAGGAGAAGCAAGAGGAGTTGGAAGCACACGAAGAACTGGGCACCACACTGCTTCCTTGAAGATGGAGGGAACCACCCGACTGGAATTACAGGCAGCCCCTGGAATCTGAGAGCAGTCCCCCCCACACACCCACAAGCATGTGGGGTCTGTCCTGCCACCACAGGAGTTGCTTCCCCCAGAGCCTCCAGGTAAGACCCCACCAAGCTGACGCCTTGATTTCAGCCTCAGGAGACGCTACAGAGAACTCACGTGACCCAGGCCCCGCCTCTGGCCCATGGAAACTGTGAGACAATAAATGAGCTGATTTAAGCCAGCACATGTGCAGCAACAGAAAACTAACATTTACGTTATCAGTGGACTGGATCTGTGGTGGTTATTCAACAACCTGCTGGCCAGGAGGAATACTTTCTGGCCCAGCATAACCGCGTGTGGCCCTGAGGTGCAAATTAAAGTAAGTGCCCTGGGAGGCACCGTGCAGAGGATTCTAAGTGGGGTGCAGGGAAGATTAGCTGCAATATGAGGGCCAGACTGAGGCTTGAGGTGGGACAGCAGCAAGAAGGCTCCTTCCTGGGGAGCCGGCGCCATGCTCAGTGAGAGTGCGCAGCCTGGATGCCGGAACTGCCCTTTCTGTCCCTGACCTTTAGATAAGAGGACTTCCAGTTCCAAGGTTCTCTGTGGGGCAGCAGCAGACAAGCACAGCCAGGGGACTTGCAGGTAGTGGCTCTGAGTTACACTGAAATAAATCATTATGCAAAGGGCCTGATGCCATAGACATTCGTTGAGGCTTCAGAGTCAGACAGACTGGCGGCAATACCCAGAATTCTAATTTATCAATGCACTGTGTGTGTGTGTGTGTGTGTGTGTGTGTAAAACACCCCCTTCATACACAAACCTGGCAAATCTTTACAGAACACTGGGGTTAAGGTCCACCTGCTGACTTTGGCACGTAGACGGCTGGATCAGCTTGAACGATCCCTCTAACCCCGGAGCCTACTACAGTGCCTGGAACACAGAGGATTTCTCACTACATCTCAGCCCTCTATATTAAATAGCTTCAAGTACCCATGCACTGCTGACTTCCTGGCTTCAGGATCAGTGCAGGCCTTTCTAATAATCTCTCAATTGTTGAAATGTCCTCACACTGGGAGAACTCTGAAAATTCCTCTGGTCTTTGCAAATACAGAGTGATCATGCAAAAAACAAGTCAGTTAAAAATTGATGAATACAAGACTGGAATTCCATTAATTCTTTTGGAGAAAATCGTAAGTATTCAGGAATATGAGATCAAGTCTGAGAGCCCAGAAACAATGGAATTTTCAGGAAGAGCCACGCATGCTCAGAGTCACAAGGACTCGGTTCCCCTGATGGGACTCCTGCTCCCATTGCCTCCATTCTCTCTCCGTCCAATTCTTTGTCTCCTCTAACACTTTCCCTCTCTCGCAGGCAAATGTGCCCTGTGGAGACCTGGAATTCTTAAATTACATTCCACTCTTTCGTTTGCTTTCCTATGAGATAAAGAGTAGAACCATGGTGCGTTTGCTGTCCGCACGTCCTGTGTGAAGTCCCCTGCAGAAAACACGGGAGGTGCTGCAGAACGTCTGTTGAGTTCATTTATTTCATATGGAATCAGGGGCAGCAAAGCACCCACTGCCACTCTGGCGGCAGCCCAGTCCCTGTGTTCCCTGGAGGCACTAGATGTGTGGCTTCTCGGTGCCAGGTGCCATGAAAACCCTTCTAGACTCTAGGGTTGGAGGGCTAGGAATCGGGTTCATTTGCCCATGTGCTTCTACATCACACACTTTTCAGCACACAATGTGGCTTAAAGCAAGTACACCGAGCACTAAGCCATGCATATGCCTTTCTTTACCGGACACTCCCAACTCTAATGTTATTATAAACTCAATATTTTATGTAAGACAGGAGAATTATTTCTTCTGACTAAAGCTCCAAGAATGGAATGACATAGTAAAGGAATGGTAATTGTCAAAAGCACGACTTTTTCCTTTATTTTTTCATGTGAGGTGTGTTGACCAATACAGGCAATAATTATGACAGTAGTTCTTCTAAATCCCATCTCTACAACTTCCTAGCTGTGCGACCAGACCCAAGTTGCCTATCCCACTGAGCCTTCATGTCCTCCCCTGTGAAACTGGAACAATGGCAAGCATGTCATAAGGATTTTATGAAAATTACCGGTGAGATATGTAAATCCCTGAAACCTGGTAGAAACCCATAGCTTTTTTATCATTTCTTCTGATGTTGTAGTTCAAGAATCAAACAAAACCAAACAAACAGGATTCCTTTATAAGCACACTGGGAACCGCACCATCACAAAGTTCGCCCCAAGCAACAAGGCAAGGACATTACCTGAACCATTTCTGATACCAAACATCACCGTACGTGCCTCGTTGCCTTCCTCTAAGGAGCCTGTGGAATTTGTGCAACAGTGTGGTAACCCTGAGAAACCTGTTTTGCCTCTGAGGGAATGGGTCCCATGGTGCCTGGGCCTGTGGGAGCACCGTGTCTTGATAAGTAAGCTATGTCCCCTCCGAGGCTGGATGGATATCTCTGTGGAAGCGAAGGGCATCCTGCCTAGAACAGAGAAACTAGCTCTGCAACAAAGGACCCTCCTCAGGATCCACAATCACCAAGAGGCGCAAAGGAGCTGTACACAGCAATGGCTGCAGTCACACACAAGGACCCTGAGTGGTCACCTGCCTGTGTCACAGCAGAAATCAGGGTGCAATACACCAACCTTTGTCCAAAGGGGCTGGGGAGATCCCTGGGATGAAGAGCTTCTCCAATGCGAGGGGATGGGATGAAAATGTCGGAACGCTGTATCTGTGAACAAAAGAAAGGGACTAAGACAGGACTGCTGGGGCCGGCAATGGGGGTCTGGCCACACTGCAGCCCTTGCAGAGTGCTGGCATCCAGGAGCCTGAGTGTCCACCTCATGTGGATGCCTACAAGCTGTCAGACCCTGGACAGCGTAGGGAATGTAGCTGATCTCAACAGTCTCCTCATAACAATGGAAATGGGAACCTTTCCTTTCAGGGTTTTTATTAGGATTAAATGAAAGAAGATGAACCCGTGCCCAGAGCAGGTACCCATCACTACGTGTACTATTACTCAACATGAATCTCAACCTTTACTTCAATTACTTCATTCCATTGTTTGGCTTCCATTGTGTTTAATTATACAAATGGGCTTTATTCTCAAGGATGCTTTCATTTACACAAAATATAACAAAACATTAGATGTAAATGTAGTCCATGTCCTGTACAGATTCAAAAGGTGAGGAATGAGTGAGACCTGGAACCATCGCCCTAAGTCATGCTGTGTAGGCAGAACCGTGCTGACTCTATGCTGCTCTATAAGTACACTGGGAACCGCACCATCAGAAAGTTCGCCCGACTCAACAAGGCAAGGATACTCCCTCTGAGATGGAAGCAGGTGTGGGTGAGGAGCATCCCCGGCAGATGGACTAGCTAGAGCAAAGGTCCTGAGGAGGGATCCGCAGACAGTGGATCAGATTCTGGCTTTGAAATATGTCCCCGCTGACCTGGCTGCTGTGCCTCAGTGAGTTGGAGCGTCGCCTGTGCACAGAAAGGTGGCAGGTTCAACTCCCTGTCAGGGCACATGCCCAGGTTGCCGGTTTGATCGCTAATTGGAATGCATGTAGGAGGTAATCAATCACTGCTTCTCTCCCACATACACGTTTCTCTCTCTCCACCTCCTCCTCTCTCTAAAATCAACAAAAAAAAAACATATCCTCAGGTGAGCATTTAAAAAATCCTCCCAGCTGACTAGCAGAATTTGCACGGCAGCTGACACACGCAGGGTGCTGACACAGATAGCACCTACAGGAAACACTACAGTCTGGAAGCAGAAATGTTTTCTCTGTTGCTGTTGCTTATTCATTGCACAAATATTCAGCAGTGTCTGTCCAGCTGTATCAGCAAGTGTCCTGGAAGGGGGCTGACAGAGACCAGTGAAATAAGGCCCCTGTCCTGAAGGCTGTTGGCATGCAGTGGGGGAGACAGACACTCTTCCTCACATCAACAGATATTCTCTGGCTGCCTCCAGTGTGTGCTCAGCAAAGTCTGGGCTTCTTGAGATACACCAGAGGACAAGGGACAGTGATCCCCAAGACCAGGGAGTTTGTATTCAAGCGGGGACGATGGGGGAGGCAAGAGATAAGCAATGCACATAACAAAGAAGTAAAGAAAATAGGCAGCTGGCTGGGGAGTGGCAAACCAAAAAGACAATTTAGGCCAAGGTGACTGGGATAAGGAACATGGGGGTGGGGGTGAGGGGGGGGGCGGGAGAGGATACCTGCACTTAGCAATATGAAAGATGGAGGCTGGGCAGGCCTCTGGGAGCAGGTGAGGGCTAAGCCAGGCCTTTAGGGAGGGAGGCTGTTTGTCAGGCTGATGTGAGTGAGGAGCATCCCAGGCAGATGGATTAGCTAGAGCTGAGGTGCTGAGGAGGGAGCCAGGCTGACAGGACCCGGGCCTGTAGGAGTCCAGCTGAGTTGGGGATGATGGCTGAAGGGGACAATCCTAAGGGTAGAGTCAAAGTGGAAACAGGGGCCAGTCTTGCAGGCCTCGAAGAGCTGAGTGAGGATTCACCCTTGACTCTGATGCAGGACAGAGAAGCACTAGGCAGGGCTTCGGTGCTGAATTAGAAATCTACAGAGGGCACAGCATCAGGGAAAAGAGGACACCGCAGTCAGGGAACCTGAGGGAGTGAACGAGGAACCGGCGCCCGCTGCCTCTTGAAGACAGTGGGCAGGACATCCTCCATCACCTGGACCAGACACCCCTCCATCTTGGTGTCCACGCCCTTGACCGCACATCGGTGCCATTACTCATAATCACAACATCAGAAATCCGGTATCCAGCCTGAGATTCATCAATTAAGCCAGGAGAAAAACTGGGGAGGTATACTTTGTTGGATCGAGTTGTTGTTGTCCAGTCTTTCCTGAGTTACCTAGCAACACCCACTATGAAGCCACTTGTGTGGTTCAGGAGAAACAGTGGACAAAAAGCCGCAAAGAATCAGGGGAGAGGGATTTGAAAGACTCACCTAACAAGCCTCCCCAAGTGAAAAGATATGTACAGAGCTACCTATAGTGACTCACTGTCACTTTAAATCTCTCATAAACCCTGAGCAGGTCCTCCGTGATGCATGTGGCCTCCGTCATGCTCCTGCCCTCCTCTGTCAACACCCAGGACAATGCTTCTAATAACACTCTTTCCAATCCGCCTGCTCCTTCCCAACTCAGAATACAGAAACACGCACCCCAACCTGATTGGTCTCAGAGCAGATCGTCTTACCTTTAGACCATGACATAGAAGCTATGCTCTCCTGAGAGCCTGGGTATCCTAGGGAGGAAAGAATGGGAGAGGAGGAGGTCTGTACCAACGCCATGACACGCACTGTGCATCTCAGCAGCTCAGAACAGATGGGAAATATATCCCAGTGAATGTGAGAGGATGGCTTTCGTGACAATCTCGGCTCCATCACTTACTGCTTTACTTACTGAACCCATCTCACCTCTTTCTTAATCTGCTTAATGATACTCATTTTCCAAGTTTGTGGGTAAATATATATTTAGTGCATAAAATAAATTACAATCAGTGCTGGGAGTGATGGCAAAATAGAGTATCTTCTTTTTTGTACCACTTATTCCATTTCATGCCTGCAAGAGGAATTGAACTTGGAGTAGGTAAGTAACATCTCAAGATGACACACATAATTGCTAGGAGTGAGATAGGCATTCAGGTGTTCTTTTCGCTGTATTGTGCAAGACAAGAACATCCACGTGGGAAAATAACTTTCTTGGAACTCAGTGACTCTGAACAAATGAACATCTTACCCAAGGACTCACCTCTGAATGTCATCCAAAAACATAGCTCTGGATGAAAATAATCCTTTTGACAAGACCTGGTGATATTGTGACTGTGCAGGCTAGAGAGGCAAGAAGATGCATTAAAGTACCAACTCGAACCCATCTCTTCTATGAAATGCAAATAATAACTGCCTCCTTAAGATTCCATTGCCTGTCAGTTAAAAAGGACACAGTGCTCAACTACCACAAGACTATTCACAGGAAATATTACCTGTCCAGACCTAGAACTTTCCAAAAATTCATCTGGAATAACAAAAAAGACTCGAGTAGCTGCAGCAATCTTGAGAAAGAAAAATAATGTTGGAGGGATCACAATATAAAGCTACCTACAAAGCCACTGTACTCAAAACTGCCTGGTACTGGCACAAGAACAGACATATAGATCAATGGCATAGAATAGAGAACCCAGAAATCGACCTAAACAACTATGCTCAATTAATATTGGACAAAGGAGGCATGAACATACAATGGAGTCAAGATAGCCTCTTCAATAAATGGTGTTGGGAAAATTGGACAGATACATGCAAGAAATGAAACTAGACCAACTTACACCATACACAAAAATAGACTCAAAATGGATAAAGGGCTTAAACATAAGATGGGAAACCATAAAAATCTTAGAAGCAATAGGCAGCAAAATCTCAGACATATGCCAAAGCAGTTTCTTCACTGATACAGCTCCTAGGGCAATGGAAACTGAAGAGAAAATAAAAAAATGATACTACATCAAAATTAAAAGCTTCTGCACAGCAAAAGAAATCATGAGCAAAACAACAAGAGAGCCCACTGCATGGGAGGACATATTTGCCAATGTTATCACCAATAAGGGTTTAATCTCCAACATTTACAGGGAACTCATACAACTTAACAAAAGGAAGATAAACAATCCAATCAAAAAATGGACAATGGATCTAAATAGATGCTTTTTGAAAGAAGACAGAAGGAAGGCCAAGAGACATATGAAAACATGCTCAAAGTCACTAATCATCTGAGAGATGCAAATTCAAACGACAATGTGGTACCATCTCACACCTGTCAGGTGGCTATCATTAACAAATCAACAAATGACAAGTGCTAGAGAGGATGCGGAGAAAAAGGAACCCTCCTGCACTGCTGGTGGGAATGCAGACTGGTGCATCCACTGTGAAAAACAGTATGGAGTTTCCTCAAAAAAAACTAAAAATGGAACTGCCATGTGACCCAGTGATCCCACTTCTAGGAGTATATCCCAAGAAATTGGAAACACCAATCAGAAAGGATATATGCATCTCTAAGTTCATAGCAGCACAATTCACCATAGCTAAGATTTGGAAACAGCCTAAGTGCCCATCAGCAGATGAATGGATTAGAAAACTGTGGTACATCTACACAATGGAATACAATGCTGCTGTAAAAAAGAAGGAATTCTTACCATTTGCAACAGCATGGATGGATCTGGAGAGCATTGTGCTAAATGAAATAAGCCAGTCACTGAAAGATAAATACCACATGATCTCACTCATTTACGGATAATAAAGACCATTATAAACTGATGAACAAAAATAGATACAGAGACGGAGAAGCATCCATCAGACCATCAAACCTCAGAGGGAAGGTCCGGGAGGCTGGTGGTAAGGAGGAGAGATCAAGCAAAGGACTGGTTATGCATGCATATAAGCCTAACCAATGGACACAGACAACAGGGGGGTGAGGGCATGAATGGAGGGTTGGGGAGTAATGGGGGGATAAGGACAGATACCTTATACCTTAATCAATAAAGAAATATTTTTAAAAAAGAAGTATAATCAATAAAAAAAATCTATTACCTGTCTTAACCTCATCCCTTTTCCTTCGGACTCCATAGAAAGTCCCATGTCAAACTCTTCGAGCAGAGGTGAAACTTGTACCGTAAAACTGTTCTCTCTCTTTATTTCTGTGGGACATAGATGGGTGGCAGTTCATAGTTGTATCAGCCAGCTTTTGATGTATAACAAACCAGCCCCCTCCCCCACTGAGTGACTTTAAACAACAGCCAGTTCCTGCCCTCACATGTCTGTGGCTCCACAATGTTAGCTGGGCTCAGCGGAGTGCTGCTCCTGCTGTTCTCTCAGGAGGCCTCCTCATGCACCCGTGGTCAGTGTCCTGTCCGCTAAGTGGCTCTGCTGGGGGCTGCTCATGCTCTAGGATGGTCTCGCTCACAGTTCTGGCATTTGGTTCAGGCAGCTGGGTGAAGGGCATGCACAGGCCAGGGGTCTCTCATCACCCACCTAGCCCCAGCTTCTTCATATTTCTGTCATCTTGTTTGAGGAGTGCAAGCACTTGTTAATTCTCAGGTAGCTTCACATTTGCCATCATCCCAGTGGACAAAGGGAGTTGCATCTCCCCTGCCAAGGACGACGTGGCAGGAGACGCAGGCACCGAAAGCAGTTCTAATTGTAACAGGTTAGTGTTACAGCGGTTCATCAAATGCAGAAATCCTAAACTGTGGACAAACCAGGTGGTAGAAGGCTAGTCTCTCAGAATGGTTTTCACCCCTCTTTACAAGAACTCACAACTATCTTCCCTATTATTCTAATGGGCAGATGGTAAACTTGTTTAATGAAATTCTGGGGACAAAAAACTAATGCCAAATTTTCCTGGGCATGTTCTAAACCGGTAAGCTGTGGCTCTCTTTATCCAGTAACATGCTAAGTGTTCTTTGCCAGTAGGAATCCAGCCCGTTCCTCTTTCCATATTATAATGCTGCTATTCCTCTCCCTTCCAAATAGGCATGCCCCCAGCAGAGGCATATTGCATAGGCATAATCTGATGTAGAAGTAGCAGAATAAACTAGAAAATGGCCCCTCTGGTGAGACAGCAGATAGGACCTGGTATTGTAAAGTAGACTTGGGATGTGGCTGGGGCCTGGCTGGACCACTCCTCCACCCAGACATCAGCCCTGTCTCCTGCCTTAGCTACAGGTCCTTCAGATTTATTCAAATCGTCATTCTAAGCTGAGTACAAGTTTCTCATTTTCTACTACAATGTCCTAACCCTATTTTTAGGATCCCGTGGTAAAATCTATTTTGGGGCGGTTGATATTGCTACTGTCATTTCCCCATTCTAATTTTATCAATATTTTTATTGATTTATAGACAAAGAGGAAGGGAGAGGGAGATATGCATCAATCCAATCAGCTGCCTCCTTCAAGCCCCCTACGCGGGATTGAGCCTGCAACCCCGGTATTGGCCCTGTCTGGGAACTGAACTGGCAAATTTTCACTGCATGGAATGATGCCCAACCACATGAGCCACCCCGGCCAGGATTCCCCATTCAATTTACATATGATGATTGCTGGCATACATGAAAGATCTTGGTATTTTAAATATTACTATTTCATCCCACTGCCTGAAGGAATTATATATACACCATTTCTTAGTGTTTTCCAAGAACATATCCTTGACATCTGCAAATAATGACAATTTTGCCTTCTTAACCAAAACAATAGACTTTTTTCTCTTTATAATCTCCTTACACTGGAAAGAACACTGAAACAGTGTTTAATGATCTGGGTGGTAACAGGTCCATTTGTCTACATCCTGACTGTAGGAGTTTCTTCCAGGGATTTAACATCACCTGTGTGCTCATGAGCATGGGCACACTGAGGGAGGGTCTGCTGAAACCTACTTTCTTCATTTGTTTTTAGTCGTGGGTGTTTCACTCCTTCTTCACATGTTCCTGACCACCTGTGGATCACTACAACATGGTCAGTTCCAGTTGTGTCTTTATTGCTGGGAGTCATTCCCTTTATGTCTCCATTTGACCACTTTCTTCATGTACGACCCACACCTTTGTATCATGTGATGCTCTAGGTATTGCCCATGGGCGTTGCCACTGGGAACAGGATCACCGTATGAGATATTCTGGGCATAAATGGGGGGGGGGGTGCAGACCCTGGGAAGCTGAACTAACTTGTTATTTAAACAGTGGACTGTATGTGTCATAACTACTATCCATTTATACCTCAGTCAATTTTCGCTGGGATAAGGAATTATTTCAGTGGAGGAGTGAGGTCTGGAGGATCTTACTTGCCTGGTGCCAGCAGTGTCTGTGGTAAGGGGGAGACAAAGATGCACTAAGTCGCAATATGGCGAAGGTTGAGGGACATCCGAGGTCTTCTCCATAAGGCTCCTTCCTCCTCCTGCTAGAGCAGGAAAGCAATGCAGAAAGCAAGCAGGTGAGGGAAAGCTTTAGGTTGTTGAATTTTGGGCCGGGGGTGGGGGCCACTGCTGGGCCCAGAGGATGGCATGAGCAAACAGAGAGGCCAGGGCAGCAAGTGGCCTTGCTGCAGCCCCATGCCAGCAGGCTTCTAAAATCACAAGGCACACTCTGAAGGGGTTCCCTGAGGCATGCTTTCCAAAACCCCCACCAGCACTTACCAATGAGAGACAGAAGGGTGGAGATCCTTGGGGTGTCATAAAACACTATGTGGGGTGGTGCTCCCGCTGTTGGGGGGGGGGCGTGACGCAAATGCAAGCAGGCGAGGGGCTTACTGATGAAGGCACCGAGGGACAGGGAGGTGAGATGTCAGCAGGGGTTGAAGAAAAGCGTCGTTATGGGCCGTGCCAAGATGCCTGGCGGGGTGAAGAACCTGTGAACGAAATAAAGCCGCATGGCGTGACTCAGCAAAGAGGAGGTAAGACCGTGATGCGAGGCCAGGATCACTTTGGCAAACCCCGGCCTCGGTAGGAGGAAGCAGGTGCCCTTCCTCAGGGGCGAGGATGAAGATGCACTTGACTCTGCTGCGTGGAGGGCGCCGCCTGAGGGTGTCCTGCAGCCGCGGGGCGGGGCGGGGCGGGGCGGAGCAGCGCGGCCGGGCAGCGCAGGTCACCATGCCGGGCGCCCAGCCCCGCGGGAAGGAGCTTCCCCGCCCGAGGGGTGCGGGCGCCTGCGCACTGGCCCCGGGCGCCGCGCCGCGGGAGCCGCGAGACCCCCGCTCCCGCCCCCCGCCCCCCGCCCGGCGGCGGGGACGCGCACGCGGAGAGGGACGCGGACGCGCACGCGAAGCCGCCTGCCCTCTCTCCAGCCTGCGGGGCGGCTGCGGAGGGGGCGACGCGCGCGCGCGGGAGCCGCGGGTGGGCTGCGTGCGGAGCGGCGGCGCCGGGCCCACGCCGGCTGTGCGCTCGGACCCGGCGCGGAGGGCGGACTGACTGACGTCGGCGCGGCCGCCCCCCGCCCCGCCCCGCCCCGCCGCCGCCCGCTCGGGTCTGGGTCTGAGGCTCGGGGCTCGGGGCTGCGGCGCTCGCCTCCCGCCCCGCGCAGCGGCCCTTTCTCTCCGCAGCGGCCGAGCCGGCGGCGGCGCGAGCCCAGCGAGCGGCGAGAGCGCGGAGCAGGCAACCTGGAGGATGAAGTGCAAGCCGAACCAGACGCGCACGTACGACCCCGAGGGCTTCAAGAAGCGGGCGGCGTGCCTGTGCTTCCGCAGCGAGCGCGAGGACGAGGTGCTGCTGGTGAGCAGCAGCCGCTACCCGGACCGCTGGATCGTGCCGGGCGGGGGCATGGAGCCCGAGGAGGAGCCGAGCGGCGCGGCCGTGCGCGAGGTGTATGAGGAGGCGGGCGTCAAGGGGAAGTTGGGCCGGCTCCTGGGCGTCTTCGAGCAGAACCAGGACCCCAAGCACCGGACCTACGTGTTCGTCCTCACCGTCACCGAGGTGCTGGAGGACTGGGAAGACTCGGTGAGCATTGGCAGGAAGCGCGAGTGGTTCAAAGTCGAAGATGCCATCAAGGTCCTCCAGTGCCACAAGCCCGTGCACGCCGAGTACCTGCAGAAACTAAAGCTGGGCGCTCCCCCCACCAACGGAAACTCCGTGCCCGGGAGCGACCGCTAGTATGTACCGCTCCTGCGCAGCCCCCCGCTCCCCGCCCGCCTGCAGCGCCCAGGGCCCGCGCACCCCAGTGCCCGTGCGGGCTCCCCGGGGGAGGGGGCGCCTTTTGTTCCCGTGGCAGACTCTCCATCTCGCTTGCAACCTGTGTCCCTTGCCAGGCACTGTGGGTGGACAAGTTGCCCGTCTGTCTTTCAGGAGCTCTGAGACCCGCGCCTTGCTGGCTCCCCTGGTTCGCACGGGCTGGTTCCCAGGGGCTCTCCTGAAAGGTGCCTTACCTGCTCACCCCGCCCTTGGGTGGGGGGGTGCGAGCGCGCGCCTGTGCACTTTGGGCACCAGTCTCCAGGTTTCGTAGCAAACGCGCTTACAGGCTCATCATCACCTTGGTTGTCTGGCCTCTGTGGTTCGTGTTCTCTCTCCAGCTGTTTTCTCATTCGCAGTGTTAGCCCTTGTCAGCAAGACCTGCTGTGGTGGCAGCTGGTTCCAATGAGCAGTTTTGAATTAAAAGATATTTAAGAAACTTGGCTTCGTGTGCTCGTGCCGTACTCCACAGTAACTTCATCTGCAGAAATAAAGGCATCTCCTTGGCCCTTTTCAGAAATGTCTTTATTCATATGGACATAATTTGATTTGCAAGAGAGTGTTCACACCTGCCAAGTTTTGACCGCTCACTTGAAATGGCCACTCCCCGTGGGGCCCAAATCTCACGCTAGCGAGTGGGTATTTCTCAGGAAGGTGTTGTTAGCCAAGCACATCCCTGTATCTTACGGGGGAACGACTCATAGAGGATGAGTAGCGTGGTCAGCTTCCAGCCCCCACTGCCTGCCCCAGTACCCTCAGAACAACCATGGTTTTCTCAACATAAACTAGCTTTTGAAAGAAAGTCATTGCACATAGTTGAATTTCGCAGCGGTCCAGGTAAACCTCCCGACTGACTGTGGGTAACCCCAGGAATGGGAGCCGGGGATGAC
>PVJC01045967.1:0-13506 GCA_004026665.1 Murina feae
GTTAGGGCAAAAGTAGGTTTTCAGTTATTCAGATGGGAAATAATACAATAATTAATAAGTAATAATGTAATAAACTCTTTTGTGTACTCAGAACTATAAGCCTATTTTTGCCACACCCTGTATAAACTTAATGTGCCATACAATTGCAGAATAATCATTTTTCTAAGCATGTATATGTAAATTACAAAGCATTCCTGATATCTCTCTCTCTCTCTCTCTCTCTCTCACACACACACACACACACACACACACACACACACACACACGAGCCTCTTCTTAATCTCCTTCTAAGAAACTTGAGCACAGCTCTGATGCCCTCTGTCTGGGTTGTGTTAGCAGCATCCCAGAGAGAGTGGACTGTGTCTGGCATTAGTAGAGTTTAAAGTTCATCTTCATCTGCCCCCCTGCTCCCCCTATGTGTTTGGGGGAGCATCTGTCCATGCCCACAACTGTCAAAAATGCTGAAATACACACATGAAGATTTCTAATACAATATGGCCACACCCTCTGTCTTTAGGGAGTTCAATGGCTTCACCATGAATAACATATTCAACATTGGGAAGCAGTGCAATGCAGGGAAGAAGTGAGTGCAGGGAGCGGGCAACTGAGCTAGAGGAACTCGGAGGAGGTGAGCTTCGTGGTGGCTGAAGTGTGGGGCGGAGTCATGAGAAGGGTGAAGACGGCCCAGGAGGCTTCTTTTTACACAAACACAGCAGAATGGGCTCCCAGGGATACCACAGATTCAGTGAAAGGAAGGCAACCCAAAACCTCAGGTGCCTAAGCTCTTGTCTCCAGGTCAAAGTTGGGGCGCCCCAGACAGGACACAGGGTTGACGATGAGACCGGGTGGATCTCCACTCTGTTCTCCAGGGGGAAGAATTCACCCGTGTCACTGTTCATGTAAATAGGAGCATCACACCTGCTCATTCTCTTGAGCAGGAGATTCATTTGTGCAGAGAGAGCTAGCAACGAAAGCACTCGTGTCCTCGGAGGACTGTGTTTGATGGCCATTCTCCACTTGTGTGGTGTTGGGTTCGGACACGTCATGAAGATTTAAGGGAAGTCCAACACACCGCTCCTACCATGAAATGAGAAAATCCCAAACTGAAGAGTGAGTGGCAGGGGAGAATGGAGAAATTATAAATCTGCCAAGTGTTCGAGTCCACATCATATTGGAAGACAACTTGAAAACATCTGAATGTGAACATCCATGACCACAGAGTGGACCCAGCAAGCACTGCTTCGAACCATCACGGAATCAAGCTGCCTACCCCCTGTGATTCGGTGGTTCTATAAAGGGATTGCCTGCCTCACAGCTCCGAGAGGCATATGGTGCACTCAAGGGGATGTGATCATGCCAACGCAGTCGGAAAGCCATCAACATGTAGGTTGGCCATTGAACATCAGCAGCTGCTGCTTCCCAAATGACGGCCCCCTGGAGAGTCCAGCTTTTAATTCTAGGTGTAGTTTGCAGGTGTAATTGCCTCGTAAATGCCTGAATGCATGTAGCGACAAGGCGTGTTCACAAGTCATTGGCCATGTAATAAATGGCCCACTGATTCCCATTCCTCCCAGCCAGCTGCCTTGATAGGGGGCTGAATGTGTCTGACACATTTCTCTTGAGTGTCTCCTTGGAATTCGCTTCTACCTGTGTTCTTTCCGAAGGGCATTCTAACCACGCCTGAAGTCGTTCATTGGTGCTTCTGCTCCGTAAACCTCAAGTAAACTTTACTTAAGGAAGTATATAAAAAGGCCTGTTAACTTTCTGAGGTTTGATCACTCTCTTCTCAGTAGTACATTAACCAGTAGAGGCCTAAGCTATACCGAGTGCTGAGTAGGCGATGTCTCCTTGTGTCTCTGTGACTTTAGCATGACTGGTGCTTCAAGGAGACTTTATTGGGATGTCTCATGAGGGCCAGACATAAGCAAGTCATTGAGTAAAGACTAGTCAGATTGGAACACATTAGAATTTTTCACTTTCTGTGCTGTTGAATGCGACTGGTGGACTGTTTGTTTTTAATGGTGAATTGTTTCTTGCCAGTGAAACTCATTGCCTCTGGGGCATCAGCATGTAGGCTTGCCATTGAACATGAGCAGCATCGGTCTTTACAATTAGGTTAAGGCTTGGGGGAAATGGAATAATGGAGTGAAAAGCTCAGAGCAAGGTTTTAAGTTTCTCCTATTTGCAACCTGTATGACATCATCTATTCATGAGGCCACAGCTTCTCTATCTAGGAAAGGATGGGTTTGAAAAGACAAGTGCTTTCCATAGGATAACAGTTGTGAAGTCCTGGGGTTCATATCCTCCAAAGTCTGGTCCCTTCTTACCTGCCCCAGCAGGCCAGCTCTGCTTTCACCTGTCTGGCATACTGAGCTTCCGAGTTAGATTATTGTTAATTAAAAAGAAAGTGTCTTGAAATTGGGTTGGAACACGGGCGGACTAGATCACAGTGTCACTCTGGGTGGTTCTTACCTCCTTTGGAGCTTGAACTTGTACATCAGGTGCCTAAGTTTGTGAGGCCCAGAGAGCAGGTGCTATAAGAAAGGGAGAGGAAGAATAAGAAGAAGAAGGAAGAGGAGGAAGAAGAGGAGGAGGAGAAAGAGAAAGAGGAGGAGGAGGAGGAAGAGAAGAAGGAAAAAGAGGAGGAGGAGAAAGAGAAGAAGAGAGAAGGAGCTCTTGATCTCTTTCCTATAGTCACCCTGCAAGTACACAGATTCATCCTGGCTGGAGTGCAGCCCTACCAAGGTCAAGGTCAGCTAGGTGATACTGCAGAGTCCAGTGACAGGAAGTCCTAGAGCTTAGCTTGTTGATACCCGCTTTGGCTCCTTGAGTGTCATGGTCAGGACCTGGAAATGGTCCCCAGGGAGTCAGATAACCCTAGACTCATACTTGCACACCAACTACAGAGGGTGGCTAATGACCAGGAAGCAGAGAAGCCAGAAGACCCATCCCCACCCTCTCCATGCGCCAGCATCAGGCACTGCTCAGCCACCATCTCTGAGGGACCGAGGCCGAGGCCAGAGGCCTCTGAGAACCCAGCATGTGACTGAAACATTTACAAAAGAGGCTGTTTCCATGATCAGACACAGCCAGGTTGGACGCTGGTAGGGCTGTAACTTAGTCCTCCTCTGACCCATCAGCGAGCCCTCGGAAAGAAACCCTTATAGCTATAGACAAAATAAAGAGTTGTGTCTCGGTGTGCACGCCCCCGTCATAGTTGAGTGAAGTTTGAGATGTCACTGGAGTTAGAAGTTGACAGCATTTCGCTGAAGACCATCCTGCGGGGTGGGGAGGACGCCATTTGTTGCTCGCCTGCTCCTTCCTGGGTCTGCTCCTCCGTATCAGAAAGGACTTGCTGTTGCTCTTTCCCAAGGTTGATGTGCGGTGTGTGTGGTATTTGCTGCTCGCAACCCCCCCACCCCCACCCCTGTCCTCCAACAAGGGGCAGCATCACCCAGAGGTCACTGTGTGGCTCACGCACACCCACTGGCTTCAGGGGCCCTCGCTCAGCCTGGCCAGCAGACAGACAGCTGCTTTTCCCTTCCAAACAACAGCTCGAACTAGACCGAACACGACGTTGTTCTCCTCCTTTGGGGACTTGATGTCCTGCCAAGACCTGAAGAGAGTGCCTCCTCGCACGCGGGCATCCCCCATGCTCCCAGCCCCCCAGGTCCCCCCAAGAACCTGTCCACGCTCACCAGCGAGGCTGCCTCCACTCTTCGACACCATGTTCCTCACGGGTTGATGTGACCTTAAACACTGAGTCACAGCTGGAGTGGAAATGCTGGAGGAAACCATGCGCTGAGAAGATGACCTCACAGGCCAAGGCTGCCAAGGGGAGATGTTAGACATCACAACAGGGAGAGAGAGCCACAGCAAGCCTTTAAAGACCATCTTGGAGAAGGATCTGCCCTCTGTGGCCCCACAGGGCCAGGCTGTGGGAGGCCAACCAGGATGAAAGCCACACAGGACCCATCCATGACCCAGGAGGGAGCTGAATCCCACCCCTCGCTCTCTGAGTGGTAATGACGGGAGAGAACCTGCCTTCACCAGCAGATGCTGTGCTGGCGGTGAGGGTGGGAGGGTGCGGGCTACTGTGAAACACGTTCGGGGGTTCTTTAGGTTAGCTGAGGTTCCCCGAAGAACTGCCCTTAAAAAGAGGACGAGGAAGGTGGAGTTGCTGGGGTAGACTGTTAAAAAAAAAAGAGAGAGAGACAGTAAAGGAATATTACACATGGAATTTGCATACTGACAGAGGAAGAGAACAGAGCTTCGTGGTGAGGACCATATCTCATTCTGTACAATTGCAAAAACAATCACATTATGTAGTGCTAGATGCAGTCATACTGGGTGCATTCACACTGGGTACATTCCACACTGGGCCCATCGCACACTAGGCCCATTTAACCTTCTCAAAGTACTAGCTAATGTAATTAGATTAGAGAAAGCAATCATAGGCCAATGGATACGGAAAAAGTAATAAAAGAGAGATTATGCAGAAGACATAATGTGCTTGGGAAATCCTAGAGAGTTTATGATAAAATATCTCAAAAGAATTCAGCAAGACAGCAAGATAGTAAGTTAACATAAAAACGTTAGTAACATTGACACATACAAGTGACCATTAGGGGCTATCAGGTATGAGATAACTGAATTTACAGTAGGGAAAAGGGATACAATAAAATAGTAATAAAATGATATCTCATTAAAAATATATGTGCACATAAACTTGTACATGTTTGTAGCATCTTCATTCGTCCAATGCCCGTCCACTTGTTTTATGGATGAACAGGTTATGGCTTATTTATGCAATGGGATACTACTCAGCAATAACAAGGAATGAATTAGTGACTTGTGCAACAGCAGAGATGGAACTCTGAAGCGTTTTGCTAAATGGAAGAAGCTAGACTAAATGACTCCTTCCTGTTTGATTCCATCTATACAAAATCCTAGCGAGGCACAGCTAACATGACCGAAAGATCAGTGAATGCCAGAGGCCAGGGCTAGGGGGAGGAGATTCATTGCTATTGGGCATTAAAAAAAAAGAGGAACTGTTTTATAACTTGATTGTAGGGGTGGTTACATTACTGTATACATACGCCAAAATCTCATGGAATTATCCATCCAAATTTATTGGGTTTTAGTATGCATACATTATAACTTGAAAAAGCCGATGTTCAAAAATAACTTGACTCTGAGTAGCTTGCTTTCTAAAAGTCCCCCGGAAAGCCGGTCAAGGCACCCTGGAGTGACGCTGCCATGGAAAAGGGGTGTCTTTGTGCAAAATAGCCTTGTAGGGAGTAAGGATAGAAACTAGATGTTTTCAGGCAGAAAACTCGGAAGTCACCTGGTCATTTCTCCTGGACTTACAGTCTTGGAATTTCTCGGCATTCCCCGTAAAGCTCAGATTAGATAAAGTAATGGAGAAAGTAGCGAACAGCATGCAACCACTCTCCTCACTTTACCACCTACTGTTTCCTCCATTTATCCTCCTCCTTTCTGCCTGATGGACTCCTGCTGTTCATTCACTCAGCAAACATTTACTCACGCCTGCTGTTTCACAGACTTCCATGTCACGCCCTCCATGAAGTTTTCCACCACTTCGCTAATGAGGGTTAGTCACTTCCTCTCTGGCTCTCCTTGGCATCTTATTCACGCCCCCCCCTGACGCCTCTTGCCTGTGTAGCCATGATACCTCTCTCTCCTCATCTGCTCTGGGATGCTTCTGCTTGAGGGAGACCAATCTTAACCACCTTAGTACCGCCAGTGCCTAGTGCTTTTTGGATGTTGACTGATGACAAATGAGAAATGAATGGAAACAGAGGGATAAATGTAAACATAGGAGCTCTTACTGCCCAGGGCATAAGCTTTCAAGGCTGGCTGCCTTGGTTGGAATCCTGGCTCTAAGATTGAGTGGCGGTGTATACCCATAAGGCAAGGTCCGTACCCGCTCTGCCTCAGCTGCTCCACTTGAGAAAAGGTTATCATCATAGTACCCACCTCGTGGCATCACTATGAGGCTTAGGTAGAAGAATCCAGAGTAAGTGTCTAGAAGATTGTCAGGCACATACCAGTAGTATGTGCTCAGTAAATGGTAAATATTATTTATTGCTCATTCCTCTTCCCTTGTGAATTGGATTGTTTTGGGTAAAATGTTTGTGCACTGGGGGGGGGGGGTTTAGGGTGTGCGGAACAGAGAGAAATGTAGATTTCATTCCCACTGAGAAGCAGAGAGGATATGTTAATAGATTTTATGCTTTGCTCTCGTTCTTCCCAGCTAGAGTCGAGCTAAGCCTCCTGTGTTACTCCCTTGCCTTGTAAGGACTCCGGGCAACAAAAAAGATGCTGGAATCTAGCCACATAGAGCAATGAGGGGATTCTCTAGCCAAAGAAAATATAGTTGGAGGGTAAAATATGTCATCAAACGGGGGAAAAACTTTCATTTTTCTTGTGAAAAAAGCAAAAGGGCGGATTTGAGATAGGTTCTGCTGTGTTAATGACTACAGCATCCATGAGATAAATGACCACTTTTAGAGAAGGGGCAGCCATTTCTCGTCTGGAGACATGATTTTGAGACAGTTTAGGTCAGGCATCCTCAAACTATGGCCCGCGGGCCACGTGCGGCCCGCCGAGGACATTTATCCGGCCCGCCGGGTGTTTTTGCCGCCGCTGCCTGTCCTGCTTAAAATAAGATACGTGCAGTGTGCTAGGAATTTTTTCATAGTTTTTTTTTGTTTTTTTTTTTTAAACTATAGTCCGGCCCTCCAACGGTCTGAGGGACAGTGAACTGGTGGTTCCCTGTTTAAAAAGTTTGAAGAGCCCTGATTTAGGTAATCTTAAAATTTTATCTAGCTTCTCCATAGAGTCTTTTAAAAAATGCTGAACAGCCCTGGCCAAATAGCTCAGTTGGTTAGAGTGTTGTCCTGATACACCAAGGTTGCAGGTTCAGTCCTCGCCAGGGCACATACAACAGTCAGCCAATGAATGCATAGGCATGTGGAACAACAAATCGATGTTTCTCTCTCTCTCGCTTGCGTTCCCTCCTTCCCTCTCTCTCTCCCTCCCTCCCTCCCTCCTTCTCCTCCCACATTCCTCTATCTAAAATTAATAAAATAGAAAAATAGTTTTAAAAAGTGCTGAACAAGCTCTAAGGATCCCTCCGACACCCACCTCAGCTCTTTGTTCAAGTCCCACCATTGATAGTGTCTAGTCCCAGAATGAGTCATTGAGATTTGTCCTGATCCTGGATATGAGAGGAAGAGTCAAAACACCAACTGCTGCCCCGATGCATGATGGGAGTGTCTGGGGAGCAGTGCCCATGTACGGGAGGCTGGGGAGGAGATGCAGGGAGAGAGGCGTCACCTGCAGAGCAGCACGCAGGGGAATTTGGAGAACTCCAGGGAAGCAGAGCCCAGACGTGTTCATATCCGTCCGTCCACCTGCCTCCTTTCCTTTTCCCATGTCTCTGGCTTTCCCTGAATTTCCCAGAATTGGATTTTCAGTTTCCTCCCATCTTCAGCTTCTCTTCTCCCTCTCTCACTTTCTTATGAACCGAGTCTTGATGGGACAGTGACAGCAGTTTCATCCAGTGCGTCTCAAGGTTCAGTGTTCTGGGGTCAGGTGCTGGCCAGTCTCCTGTGGGCCCTGCATGTCCACTCGCCACCTTCTCCACCCCGCCTTGTGACCCTCAGGCTGACCTGTGTATCTCTTGCCTCTGGCTTCCCATGAGGTTCAGCCAATGAGGATCCCGGCAGGTGATGGGGTGTCAGGAGCAAAGACAGGATGGGGTGTGTCCTCCCCCTGGCACCCTCCCTGTGGGGCCAGCAAGGGCTGGCTGATCCTTCCATCAAGGATGTCCTGTCTGGTGGCCATCCCCAGGCATCCCCTCTTCTACAGGTTGCAATCACCCCTCTCTCTTCATGCCCTTCAAACCTGTCCCACATTGTTACAAGACAGAGCAGTGTATTCGGGGTTCCCCCTCACTCTGGCTACCTCTTTGAAAATGGTCCCTTTATGAAACTCCCCTAGAATTATCCTCACTCGAATGTGTTCCTACAGGGACACTGACGGCACAAATCCACAGGGAGCTGTTTTAAGATTCAGCTTCCTGCCCTAAAGGTTTAGCTTAGTGTATAGAGCGTCAGCCTGCAGACTGAAGGGTTCCAGGTTTGATTCTGGTCAAGGGCATGTACCGTGGTTGCGGGCATATTCCCAGCTGATCAATGTTTCTCTCTCATCGATGTTTCTAACTCCCTATCCCTCTCCCTTCCTCTCTGTAAAAAAAAAATCAATAAAATATATTTTATATATATAAAAAATTCAGCTTCCTGGCCATCAAGTGCCTGGCTATTGTGAATGATGAGTCAGTCCAGAGGGGGATTTTTAACGAGCCCCCAATTCTGATGCCAGTGGTCCAGCGATGACTTTGAGAGAGGCCCGACCAGATTCCAACCATTAAGCTGGACACGGTCCAGAGTTAGTCAAACAGAAAGGAAAATGCAGCCCTCTTTGTTGCCATTGTTCCAGCGCCTCTGCTGAGAAGTCCACATTTGTATGAGATCATAATGAGCTAAGTTGGGAAAGGCAGGGGGATTTCTAAACCGAGTCCTGGCAAATGTGGGAGGGCTCCGGTAACCAGAAACATAGAACTGGAGCGTCAGCATTATGTGATGGAGTTTCTCAATGCCTCATTGAGTGATGCTGGCGTGGACTACCTGGAGCTCAGGGCTGCTGAAGTTTGTTTGTATTGATTGCACCATCACTAATAAGATAGGGAGATGCAATAGATGGCAGAGGCCCAAACCCGAAATTGAAAGAATGGGGTTCATGCAAACCAGCCATACATGACTCCAGTCCAACCCAACAGGTGTTAATCACACGGTGTTATAATGAGGCGCTCAGCCGAGGAGTGAGCCCCGAAAGCAAGTCAACAGGTATCATGGAAACACCAGCGAGGACCAGCCTGGCATGCAGGGAACATCCAAAACAGCCCTGGATCTTGAAGTGGCATGGGCGTAACCATTTCTGAAGCCTGTTCTGGTTGGGACACACCAGGTGTCTTCTGGGAAGGTGACTCTTTCAGATCTTGAAGTTAATGTTTAATTAGGCAACAGGGTGGACAGCAGGAGACCTGGAGAAGAGCCATGCCTCTTCTGGGAGGTGTCACCTCCTCTTGCTTCTCCAGGAACTTCGTAGAACAGGACCTCAGAAAGTAGAAGGGGCTACACACCTAGTGTGTGCCCTAAAAGTCTCCAAGCAAGAAGGCCATCATGGATGTCCCTTGGAGAGGACCGAATCTAAATCCTGCTCTTGCCAAATCATAGCCCAGGAAGGATCCCCCCAATAAATGAATGCGCCATGACGTGAGGGGAGCATGTGTCTTTCTGGAACCTTGTTCACTGCTGTAGACATACCTGGATGTGATGTTACCTTGATCGCGTGCAACTCTGGAAAAGCAGAGCCCAGGGGAGAGAAGATGGGTTGTAACATCCAAACCCTTGGTCCAAATCTCGCTTCTGCCATGTCCTTTAAGAAAGTTATTTCATGATTCTGATTCCTTGTTTCCTTGTTAGCCAAACGAATGAGACCAGGAACCTCATAAGAGGATGTCATCATATTATCGTCACATTAATCATATTAATATTTCTAACCATAGCATGGCAGCTATCATGTAGCCCTAGGATCTCAGTGAATGAGAGTGGTCATTCCTGCTGCTCTTCTGGAAGCCCTGGTGGAGCCCCAAATGGCCTCTTTCCTTCCTGTTTGTCCACCTTCCATGTCAGAGACACTGTAAGCCAAGGGACAACCTTGTTTCCAAGGAAACGCACAGCAAAAGCTTGCAGCTGGCTGGGATGGAGGCGCAGAGAACGATGGTTTCTGAGCTTCAGGTTCTGGGGGAATGGTCCCGACAGGAAAGAGTTCCACAGTGACTGTCTCACCTCCCACCACTCGACCCCAGCTGCCTGGGCACCAATGACTTCTTCTCCCATGGAGAATCAGGACAACGGTGGACCTAGTCCACAGAAACCCAACTACTCTATCTCAGAGGCCAAGCTAAATGGGCAAAGCCAAGCAGCCCATGACACGCAGCGCTCCTTTGCCTCAGCTTCCCTGTGGGATGTTTGAGAATCACTAACTCAGTCTATTTCCTTGGGTGCTGGTGTCATATGTGACTCTTAGTCATCCCTGTTGCCCTTCTCAGACATACTTCCTGAATGTCCATTCATACATCCTGCGTCTACTGAACTGAATCCCTTATCGATGCCAGTTCATCGCTTGCCTACCCTAAACTACTATGTGGGCCTCTGTAATAATCATGACTCTGGAATATTTGCCTCCTAACTATACTAGCAGAGCAACTCTGCCTTATTATTATCATTAACATTCATCCATCTATGCATCACCCCTCTTGTGGGTAATGGGGGACGGGGGATGTAGGTGCATTGGGGTGGGATAGAACATCAATGGCACAAACATTTGAATTTTCCCAAGATACTCAGAACCTTCTCAGCCTTCACAAAATCAGGGACCTCTTCCATAGCCTCTCCTGTTCCAGTCAGTCCTGTTAGTCATCGCAAGTAGCATTCTCAGCAACCAGTCCCTGTTAGCCAGTGACTGTCATCGAACAAGGCTAATTGCTTTTCCTCTCTAGAGCTCAAGTGCCTGCCTGGCCCAGGAAAGGTGTTCACCATGGTTGTTGAACTCGTAGGTGATTTGACTATTCGCAGAAGTAAATACCCAACTAGTCATTGCAAAGTCTCAGCTCGGTATCTAACATTGGCTCAGGTAGGAAAGTAGGACATGTCCCCTGGGAGTCTACAAAGCATGTACTCATAAAACAGGTACGTAGCAATAGCAAGGTCTGAGTAAATACTAAAGTTAGTCATCTATATATCGTGTGTGTTTCTCAGCCCAAGCTATATATTAGGATGGCCCGGGAAGCGCTAGAAAAACCACAGATGCCTGTAGCTCACCCACAGAGATTCTGATTAGGTCTGTCTGGTCAAGGCCTATATTTTTTAAATATTCCCCAGGTGAGTCACAAGAGCATGAAGGATATGAATCACTGTAACAAGTGCTGAGGAGTATAATTATAAGGGAGGCCAGTGAGAACCAGAGCGGGGAGAAAAACCTCTTGGCACAGTCCGACCGTGCGTTGAACCCTGAATCACAAAGAGGATGTGGATGGACAGTGATGGAGGGAGGAGGAGCGCCTGCCTGGGAACGGGGAGTGGAGATGGTGTGAACCAAGGGAGTTGGAAAACAAGTTGGTAACTATTTGATGAGTGGCCACCACATATCAGAGGGAGGGTGCAGAAGTTCATGCCCAGCCCCGTCGTGTCCCACCCGGCCATGTGACGGCAGGAGGAACAGCTCAGTGACAAAAGGAAGGAGGACAAAGAGGGGAAGCATCTTGGCCTACAAGCCTGGGAAAGAATATCCCTTAGTTTGTGCCCACAAAACAGCTGTGGGTGGCTATGCACATGGCCTCGAAGAGAGAGGGAGACAGAAATGGCGTGCCTTGTAACTTGAAGATTCCATTGTTAAGACACTAATATGAAATAAGTCCCTGGGTTTGAGGCCCCAGGTTCTTGGGACTATTATTCCAGGAACTCCTGCCCCTAAGAATTGAGTGCATGTTCCCCCGACCTTCCTTACTTCCCAGATTCCTCAATGGGAAATTCTCTTGTCTTTCTGCTTCGTCTCCAAGGAGTAATAAAGAAGCTGGGTGGGGTGGGCAATCAGGTCATTGGCGGTAGCGTGGACGTTCAAGAAGATGAACCAAAAAATTCATAAAAGAAAAATGACCTAAATGGAGGCTGAGGAGGTCAATATGCCTGAATCCTGCCTGTTAGCATGCAAAATGAGGCAATAAACAAGAGGTTACCCCAGTGGTCAGGTGTGATTGTGAGTGATGTGCATCGAGTCTAGTAAGCTTGCAAGGAGGGTGCTGTTGTTGCATGAAGGACTTTTAACAGTGTGTGGTGGGGGACAGATCCCAAAATGATGGAAAAAACAGTTCACCAAAGCAGCTCAAGACATAGTAATATTTTGCTGATTTTGTCTATTTCTCTAGCCAGTTGAGGGCAAGCAAAGAGAGCCAACCCAAGAACAATTTTAACAAAGAACTTGCAAAACATTAGAAGGTGAGGCCCTCCCGCCCAGTCCCCAGAATCGTGAGCCGTAGTTTATGTCATTCTCCCTAACAATGGAGCTGTTATTAGAGGGGCAGAACCAGCAGAGAGGGAAGCCTGAAGATTTTGCCCAGAGGCGTAGCAGACAGAGGGAGCAGCCGTTTCCCAGGAAAGCAAGACGATTCCCAGTTCACTCACCCAACAGAACTTTTCCAAGAATGAAGCCAGACGCCCTCACTGTATCTTGGAGGGAGCTGGCATCCCGTCATGGTGATGCCAGCTGCTGTGTGGGTGCCCGTGCCAGAGCTGCTGTCTGCGGGCTTTGGCAAGGTGCACTCCCATGTCGGTTTGGGGCAAGCAGCGATCTAAATTAAGATGATCGTCTGGGTCCCCAGGTCAGATCTGCCGCTCCCCAGGCCCTCGTGGTGAGGGCATATTATAGAAGTGTCAGTTTCCCTCCTGGCCTCCCTCCAGAGGGAGGCTCTCAGCCTCTACTGACAGATCCACGGACCCCTGATCAGTTTGGTCTTGACACAGAAAGAATTCAATCAGGGTCAGTATGTGCCTTCACCCCTCTTCCAGCAGTGGTCCCTCAGTATCGAGTCATTCTCCCAACAGGACTGCACCAGTGACCTCTAGTCACTTGAACGTGTCTCCAGGCACGAGATGCCAATTAAAACCAGGCAAGGAGCCGAAAACCATCCATTTCAGCAAAATCCCATTACTCTGTCTAGCTCAGCGTTTCTCAGACTTTGGGGTGCATCCTGGTCACCTGGGGGGCCTGTTACACTACGGATTGTGTAGGTCTGGGGTGGAGCCCACGTTCACAAGCAAGGCCAACACTGCTGGTCCAGGGGCCACCCTTTGAGAACCACTGGCTAGTGGCAGCATCTGGATTCTTGCTGATTATTGATTCCTGATGCCCTGCTAGTCTGCATGCAGTGTGTTTCATTTGCTCCTGTGTTTCATTCGTTCCCCTTACAGCATCTTATCTCTTTGCAAGTTGCCAGGCAGCTGTGACCTATTGTTTGAACAAGCAAAGTTAATATGAATCTCACCATCTTCCCATCACTTTTATTGCGGACAGTGAACTGATGTGTGTCCAGGCAAACAACTCACTTCCTTACCCTCAGTGAAGTGTGTGAAGGGTGTTAAAGCCACACAGTGTCCTTTAGAAACGTAAGACCTGCTGTGGCCTTTCCTGTTAGACACACAGACGCATGGAATGGGATTATAGATCAGCCTCATTTAAGATAAAGTTTGCTGGGGTAGATTAGAATTTCTCCCCACGAGACTTAAATTAGGTGCAAAGCAACCAAGAAATTGGCTCTATAGAAAAATTTATTTCCAAGAAGTTCTTAACTGTGAGCTC
>PVJC01045968.1:0-13491 GCA_004026665.1 Murina feae
ACTAATGCTCCCACTAGATTCTCAAACTGCTTTTGTGTCTCATAGTCATTAGACTGGAGGAGTAATGGCAACATCTGCAGAGGAAAACCCTGCCTTTGGTCATCTTTCACCTGCTGGTTTCACTTGAAGGGCTAGACTTTTCCAAGCCTTCAGGTGGAGAATTCCTCATTGTGTCTGACGTTTAAGTAATTGTAGCGGCATTCTAACTTTACTCCCCACAGCAAAGTGTTTTCCTGAGATTGTGTGGAGAGTGTTTGTGTCCTGATCGCTGCTGGAACAAATATGCTGGTTATCGTTAGCCTGCCTTGGTCTGCAGATTTCTCACATACCTTGGAGCTCCTATTGCCTAGTGGTGTCATGCACTAGGAAACAAAACACCACAGTGGGAACAGTAACTCAAACAACCAAATAGTCCTAGGAGGCTCTGTGGTGAGCAGCCTGTGCACACCAGCAGGACTGGGACTAGGACGAGGCCAATGAGGTACCTAGACAAAGTGTTGCCCCCGATCTTTCTGAGAAGGCACTCACCCTACATTTGCACAACCCTGAGAGTGAGCACCTTCTTAAATCTTGTACCCTGGAGCCTCACTGACCTCGCCAAATCCAGGCCTGTTTCACTGACGTCACTCTCTTATTTTTCCATTCACTCTTCAACTTCCTGCCCAAGACTGACATGATGTGTGGGGCAGTATAGTCCCAATGTTAACAATTGAACAATAAAGAGAGCTTTAAGAAGGAAGGGTTGCCCTAGCTGGTTTGGCTCAGTGGATAGAGTGTTGGCCTGTGGACTAAAGGGTCCCGGGTTTGATTCCAATCAAGGTCACATGCCGGGGTTGTAGGCTCGATCACCAGGAGCATGCAGGAGGCAACCGATCAACAATTCTCTCTCTTCATTGATGTTTCTCTCTCTCCCTCTTCCTTCCTCTCTGAAATCAATAAAAAACATTAAAAAGAAAAGAAGAAAAAAAGATTGAGGACTTCCAGTCAAGATGGCAGTGTAGCTAAACTCAGTATTTGCATCCTCCCACAGCCATATCAAAATTACAACTAAACTACAGAACAACCATCACTCAGAACCACCTGAAATCTAGCGGAATAGAAGCCCTACAACTAGGGACTTAAAGAAGAAACCGCATTGAGACTGGTAGTGTTGTTGGTGGGGAGCCTCTTTGTTCTCCTGTGTTACTGGAGAGAGTAGTCTTCTTACAATGTCACAAGAAAAGAATTTTCAGAGAATCAAATGGGAGAATGAGGTATTATAGAAAGCGTTATTTCTTTGGAATCAAACCCTGAGTTTCCAAAGTCCCATTTCCCTTTGTCCCAGTTGGTTGGAGTGTCATCCCCAATGCCAAAAGATGGTAGGTTCAATTCCAGTCAGGGCACATACCCAGGTTGGAGTTCAATCCCCAGTCGGAGCACTTATGGGAAGCAACTCATCAATGTTTCTATCTATCTATCTATCTATCTATCTATCTATCTATCTCTCCATTTCTGCCACTCTAAAATAAAATTTAAAAATACACCCTCACATGAGGATTAAAAATTTTAAAAATTGAAAGAATGTAAATGAACAAAAAATAGAACTTTAATGCAAAGATATTCATTATTGACAATAATTTTTTTAATGAAACTACCTATATATCTGACAATGGTGAAATAGTGAGAATGGAAGATTGATTTTGCAATGAAAAGAAAGGAGGATGGAATTAAATATTATCCAGCCATTAAAAAATTGATGCTGATGATGCAGAGAGTGGACATGTAGAAAATTGTTTTAAATATAATGTTAACAGTGACATCTATACTATGATCCCAACTATATAAAATGCACACTTAGATAAGGAATGGAAATAAAATCGTTGGTATCTCAATGTGATTGGGTTGTGAATGATTTATCTTTATAATCATTTCTTTCCTCAATGTTATAATATTGCTTGTATGATAAATAAATAAAACCTGGAGGAAAAAAGAAAACACTCAAATGGTACTTTTTTTTATGTCAGGCAAAAAAAAATCGGTGATGCTTGGGATCATTTTCCATTCTTCCTTGCTCCTTCAAATTGAAAGATTTAATCCAACCCAAAACCAATAAATTGACCAAGACAAGCAGAGTAAAAGCAAAAGATCGCTTTTATTGATTGCTCTCGGGTGAGGTTCCTCAGTCCATGGGAAATGGGCCGGGGAAGTCACAGACACACATGCCAGGCAAAGTTTCTTTATGCTGCTGTCGGACCAATCAGGTTTGTCCGAGGTAGATTGTGGGGGATGATTTATGTTTAAGGTGGGGGAGGGGGGGAGGTTGTACAACTGCACTTTGGCCATCCTGAGAAATTCCAGATGCCCGTTAAGGAGGGTGTCTTTACAGCACTGGTTTTATCAGAGCTGCAGTTTGGCCTTGGGCTGTTTATTCGGTTCAGCGGGTGGAATCTTGAAGGTCCCTTGCCTGCCCAGCCCCCAGACCTTACACAAATCAGTCTGTAATCTTCACCCAGATGTAGGGAATACACATGTCTGAGCTATGGGAGGAAGAGGAAGGTGCTTGCTAGAAGATGATGCTGTTTGTTTAATGAACAGAAACCTCTTCAGTCATCTTTGATGACAAATGCTTTTGAACCATTTGTTAGTGTGGTTTTTCTGTGATAAATATGCACAAAAATCTTGCTTTAAAAAAAATGATGCTTTTTTTTCTTTCCTCTTTCCTTCCTCACCGCCCACCTGCAGTTCTGCTAAGCCAATATTCTCTAGAATGAGCACAAGCTAAACAAATCGAATAACAGCTTTTGTACATCAACATCAAGAAAGAAGACACTTGGAAGAGATTGGATGTGGAGATGGATATGAACAAGAGTGAAAAACACCCACTTTGTCAAATCAGATCAGAGACGGGAGTGATTTTCTAAAAGGAGATGTGATTATGGATTAAACACCAGCTCATAGGAAACTATCATTGTATAAGATCAGATAACATTCACAAGAAATTACATTCATAAGAAATCATATTCAGGAAATATTTCAAGAAAGAGGAATATAAATGTGCTAGAATTAACATGTTAAATATATATGTACCGAGGTTTGTAAACTGTCCTTTTTTAATCAAACTGAAAACAAAAGGCTTTAATCTTTTAACATTATATTTAAAAAGGCAGTCAATCCTAAAGTATTTCTATCTCAGTAGCCAGGAGACTAATCAAGCATCATTTATTGAGGAAGCGTCTTAGAAAATGCCTCTGAATATCTTCAAAGGGGCCATGACCCTTGGCTCCCCCATCTCTGCTGTTCATTTATTTCACTGTGTAACTAGGTACAATATCTCAGTTAAGAGATGTAATGCTTCAGAGTTTTTACCGAATCTGTGTTCAGTTTCATGTCTGTACGAGTTATTACTGAGAAAGTGTTTCTGACGTATACTGTGACCCCATCGCGCTACATATTACAGGAAGTACATCCACATCACAGGTTCCCGAGAGACATAGTAAATTCCCCACCTTCCAGGAAACAGCATCAAGGAACTCTGAAAAATGTAGAAAGCTCATTTTCACCTTCGATGCTCACATATAATATAGAGGCTGCTATCAGATAAATACTTTTTCTAATTCTTCCTAGTATATCCATAAGAATTTAACATACTTTCTAAATAGGCATATGAAACATCTCCTCCTTTTTTTTTCTATTTCTTTGCCACACATGTCATGAGAAGTCCATCTCCTTTCTTTCCCTTACTGACACACTCATTTTTGTTTAAAAGCAAACAAATCATTCCATTAAACCTATTTCTAAATGATAGTAAGTGGTACTAAATAAATAAATAATAATTTAATAGCCTTAGAAATAAATGAATATATACTTATACAGATCAAAGAAACTTGGTAGGAGTAAATTGCCTTTTGTTTACTAACGTTGGTTTAAAAAATACTCAGTTTTTTTAGTTGGTCGGCATCTGCAGGTAGTTACAACTGATCAGTTGTCTTCAACAATCTTTTGCTCCCAGGTTTCCCCCACCAGCGCCCTCACCATGTAGCCTGCCAAATGCAACAACAGAAAAATATTTAATAATGAAGTAGTCAGTTGCTTGAGAATGATCACAAGCTAAAATGTACATGCAGGGATAATCAGTGTAAGCCAAACCATGTTCTGTACCTGAGCAGAAAACATGCCTTCATTTTTAGACTCAAAATTAAGATAAAATTGGCATAGGTCACTGGAGCAGCGATGGAGGAGAATACAAGAAGTGATACAAATCACAACGGATTTCTCTTCTCTCTATTAGGGCCACACCCATATTTTTGACAAGTATCTCTGGAAGTAGCCATCTTTCACCATAAACAAGTCTATGTTTCAAATGGCTAAGAGTATGTTACAATTATGCTCAAATCCGTGAAACCCAAGTCACAAAGATATGGATTTTCTAAAGAACTAAATTTAGGAAACACTTTTTATCTGTAAAGTAGCCATTCTGGGAGTTACTTTTGTTTTAACTATTAGCTCTCCCAGTGCATTCAAAACACCCTACTTAATAAACTTAATTACACACAACTTTTCAAGAATTCATCTTTTATTTAAAGGAAAGTACCTCTCTATCTGCAATAAAGTAAAAGGTACTGGCTCTCTCTAACACATGTAAATTGCAGATTCCATTGGGAGTTTCACATCACTAATAGTGGTGTTTACAAAATTGAAGAAGTGCTTTCTATCCACATGCAAATGTTTTTTTAAACTTTTCCTCCATAAAACCTAAGTGTAATTTAGCGTACATGCCACAGTGCTCTGAAGATCAGTCATTGGTGATGTGCCATTTGTACATAAGTAATACACGTGTAAATCACTAAATGTTACCTACAAGAAGTATGTTTTTATCTTTTTTTTAAAAAATAAAGTGATTCCCTTTCTCATTCTGTTCCATTGTATTGCATCCAAAAGTTGTGTGTAATTTTTTAAGGTCCAGGAAATGTAAAGAAATTTGTTGGAATACCTGAATTTCTGTAAAAAAAAATAAAAATAAGATTTTGTTATTTTAAAGATTGCTTGGCTCTGTGGCACACATTCAGTGTCTGTCAGTGTCAGTCTTTGTCCAGTAACCCAGGGGCAGGTGATTATTTTTTTTACTGAATTTGTCATTTATTTCTCTTTCTTTATTTTTATTTTTCAATTACAATATTATATTCATTTCAGGTGTACAATCCCCTGATGAGACATTTATATAGCTTACAAAGTGATCACCCACAGGTGATGAGTTGACTGAAATAGGTATCTTCAAAAAATCTTGTTGTCAGATTCCATAATATGTGCTACCAACAGACATTTATTAGATATAGAGGACCCTTAGAAGACATGATTAGCATCTCCAAAGCCTCTTCTAGCCAAATAAAGACAGACATGCCTCAAGCTAATTCTTCATATACTCATTGGAATAAAATTGGTAAGTAAAAAGCCAGGCTATCCAAGTAAAGCTTGACCTGAAATATTGAAATAATGGCTCGATCTTTATTTTGCAAATTGAAAGCAGTCACCTGTTTCTCAGACATGAGCAACCCTTTGTCAACAGTTCATCCCGAGTATGTGTTGTTGGGTGGGTTCCAATGCCAGATCTTTCATTTACTACATGACTCAGAACAACTCTAAGTCTCAGTGTTTTCATCTATAAAATGGACATAAATAATAATATCTGGCCCCATAGTGGTGTTTTGAGGATATAAATTATAGTGGTGGTGTTGTGCTTGACAGGTAGGAGATATTCAATGACTGTTAATTCTTCCCCTCCCATCATATGCAAGGCATTGAAGCCAGAAGGGAAGAAAAAAAAAGACATAAAACACAGCCTCTGCTCTCAAAATGCTGACGATAATTAGAGTTACATATATAATCAGGGTTTAAAAATTTAAATGCCTATGGGGCCAGGTTGGTAAATAACAACAAAGCAAAGCAGGCTGAGTTGGGGACATAATAGGAAGTAGTGGGCACTGGAGTGCCTAGGTCCTGTCTAAAGAGATTAAGTAATCCATGTTCAGTTCTAGTCACTCAACAAAACAAGTATTGAGTCCCTGCTGTGTGCCAGGTACTGTTCTAAACCCTGAGAAGACAGTGGTAAGCCAGATAAGCAAGTCCCTTGAACCTAAACAAAGTCTTGGGTTCTAGTAGGAAAAGAAACAATGAACTGGAAAGTGTCAGCTAATACGCACTAGGTACTTTGGACAGAATTAAAATGGTGATGATGGAAAAGACAGAAAGCTAATCAAGGAAGGCTGCTATGAAAAGGTGGCACCTAAATGAGAATGAGAAGAATGAGCCAGGCAGGTGAAGAAGCGGGGGAGGACATGCCACACGCGAACACCAGTGTAAAGGCGCTAACACAGGAATGAGATCAGCACACGAGGAGCAGCCAGGCAGAGGCAGGTGATGTGAACAAGCTCTGAGCTTTGGAGGCCAAGGTGGTGGGTACCTTTTTTAAGTGTGAGGAAAAGCCATGTGAGAGCCTTGAGAGAAGAGCTATGCAAACTATTTTACATTTTTAAAAGATTTCTCTTGGCTTCTGCTTGTAGCAGTATGAACTAGATATTCTAAAAAGCCTTCCTTAAACAATACTATTAGGTCTTGGATAATTACTGTGAGCTTTTTTTTTTTTTTTAATACATGGCTTAGCTTGCAGCAAAATCAGAGAAATCCCAAGGGACATAAAAAAGAAAAAGAAGAGTAAACTGGAAACAGTGTGAAGTGTAAGCAAATGCAAACACTGGGAGTGCCTGAAGGCATTATCCATAGACAGTAGGGAATGGGAGACTAAGCCTTGGGCCATTGGAACTGGATGAGCTAAATTTGAGAATCCCACTCTAAACCTGGACACTTGAAGAGAGCCATAGCCTCAGACAAGGGTGACTCAGGAAAACTATTCATGCTAGCAACAAAAGAAGTGTATCAGGAATTCTTATTTCCACACTGGCTCTAGATGGAGAGGGGAAAAAATAAAGAAAAAGAATATCACCCCTGAAATTTTTAACCCATGGATCTGGTCCCCTAAAGTCTAGAATTCAATCTTACATGCTCCATAGATATTACATATTTTTTAAAAAAAAATTAAAGAGCTTGCTAGAGCCCGGTAGTTGGCAGCACAAACACACATCTTGTCAAAAAGAAGCAACATAGATCTCGCCAAATAAGGTCAACAAAGTCTGAGCCTCTTCTGTTTCTGAACATCTTACAAGCAGAAACACTGCCTCTACTCCCAGCTGTTTTCAAGACTCTCTAGGTAGCAAGCATCCTGGTAAAAAAAGAAACAAGCTCTCCCTCCAGAGCAAAGAGTAGGTTTGTTCATTGTTCTGTAATAAAGATAATGTGTCCCTCTCAAAGATCAGACTGGCTCATTGCTCATTGGCAAAGATTCGGGGTCCCTTAGCTCAGTGTTCCTCTTCTGTAATGCAACCCAGTGCAATGCAGGTATCAGGCAGCCCTCTTCTCCTAGGTCTCTGAGAATGTGGCAAGGGAACCAACAGCAGCTTGCTGCTCGTTGTGCTGGCCTGGGAGTCTTGTGTTCTGCCAGCATCCATAGACTAGCTTCTTAGTTTGCAAGTAGGATAAATTCTCAGACTCTTCACAGTTCTTCACGGTTATCTACTTAGGGGGGAAAAAAGAAAATTAAATAGCTAACTCACATTGTGCACAAAAACCTACTTCAAATGAATTAAGAACTTAACCGTGAAAGGCAGAATATTAAATTTTAAAAGTATAGATAATCTCAGAAAAGGAAAGGAGTTATTGAGCAAAACAATATCATAAAGGAAATAATTGATCAATTCAACTAGATTCAAATAAAAAATTTATGTTCATCAAAATATTCTATAAAAAAAACTAAAAGCCACAAATTGGGAGAAGGTATATGCAAATATATTACTGGTAAAGGATAACAATACAAAATAATATAATAAACTCTTAAAAATCAATTTCTTAAGAGCCATAAAAGGAAAAAAATGAGTGAAAGTTATATACAGAATTTAACCGAAAAGGAAACACAAATGACAAACATGAAAAGATACTCAACTTCATTAGTAATCAGAAAATGTCAGTTAATTGCACAATAATAATACTACCCATTATACTGGTATGAATATAAGTCTAAAAATATTAAACATTGGTATGGTTGTGCAGAAATGGAATTTCTTAATACTATCGGTAAGAATAAAAGTTAATATAATCTCTTTGAAAAACAATTTGGCATTATCTTATAAAATTGAACATGAGCATACACTAAATTCATCAATTCTATTCCTAAGTATATATGCTGGAGAAACTCTTGCACATGAATACCAAAACACATGCATGAAAATGTAAAACACAAATATCAACAGAGAATAGGTAAATAAATAATAGATTATGCACAATTTACTTTTAGTTAATTTAATAATACTATAAACATGAAAATGACTAAACCAAATTTACAAACACCAACATAAATGATTATGTTATATATATGTATACACACACACACACACACACACACACACACTAGGGGCCTGGTGCACAAAATTTGTGCAGGGGGCGATCCTCAGCCCAGCCTGCCCCTTCTCACATACTGGGAACCCTCAGGGGTGTCCTACTAACGGCTTAGGCCCACTCCCTGCTCCCCTTGGGAAGCGGGCCTAAGCTGCAATCTGGCCTCCCTTTGTGGGAGGCAACCAGGCTAATCAGGCAAAGCCACTAGCCCCATCACCCCACTGCTGCAGCCACTGCCAGTCACCGCAGCCACCAAGGTGCTTTCATCAACACGAACTCCAGGCCCTTCACCATGAAGAAATGACAACTTTCTTTAGGCATTTTCAAGATATGTCTTACATAGGATATGACATTTCTTTCTTTCTTTCTTTTTTATCCTCACCTGAGGATATGTCTCCATTGATTTTTAGAGAATGTGGAAGAGAAGGGAAAAACAGAGAGAAACATCAAAGTGAGAGGAACACTTTGATTGGTTGCCTTCTGCATATGCCCTGACTTGGGCCCCAGCCAGGGAGATGCCTGCAACCTAGGTATATGCCCTTGGTAAGAATTGAACCCAGACCCTGCAGTCAGCAGGCTGAGGCGTTATGCACTGAGCCAAACTGGCTAGGGCAGTATATGACATTTCTTAGCCCTCCAGCAGTGGACCTTCATTTATTTTCTCCAGGAGTGTGGTGGAAAAACCCTAGATCACCTTTAAGGATTCTTATTACCCAAGTTACTAGGAATATTACCAGTGGCATACAGGGAGCTTAGCCAATGAGCGGTAAGAAAAGGTGTTTCCTCTGTAGTTCACTCCAATCACCAGCTCCACCTCTGCCCCTCCAAACCCAGCTCCACCCCTGCCCAGGCCTGTAACCTCTGGCCAAGGCTGCAGGCCTGGGCAGGGAACCCCCAAGCCTCTTGGATTGCCGGCATCACAGAGCCCAGGTCTCTGAGATCACCAGTTCTGTCCCTGCCCAGGCCCTGAGATCGCCAGCTCTGTCCTTGCCCCACTGGTAGCCTCTGTCCAAGGCTACAGGCCTGGGCAGAGGACCCCCAGACCTCTACATTGCTGGCTTCGCCCTTGAGCTTCTGGCAAGGCTACAGGCCTGGGCAGGGGACCCCCAGGCCCTTGCTTTGCTGGCTCCACCGGTGCCCAGACCCCTGCGATCACAGGCTCCTCCCCTGCCCCTCTGATCACTAGCTCTGTGAAATACAGGCCCCTGAAATCTCCGGCTTTGCTTCCTGCCCAGGCCTGAGGCCTCTGGCCCAGGCCTTATGCCTGGTAGGGCACCCTTATACCCCTCCAATCACCTGCTCTGCCCCTGCCCCCTCCGATCACTGGCTCCGCCCTTGCCCATGTCTGAGGCCTCTGGCCTGGGCAGGGGACCCCCAGCCCCCTCTGATCACCTGTTCCACCCCTCGGGCCCCCCGCCTCCCCCGCCACCTGCCTGGCTAACAGGCCTGACCACTTTAGTGGCGAGACTGAGCCAGACTGGGCACTGCCATCTTGTGGCTATAGTGGAGGCCATCTTTGTGACAGAGTTATGCCTAATTTGCATATTATTCTTCAATTAGATAGTATGTGGCCATGGGTGCTGCCATCTTGTGGCTATGGAGCGGCCATCTTTGTGATGGAGTGATGCTTAATTTGCATATTACTCTTTTATTATATAGGAACTACTCTAATAAAAGAGTAATATGGAAATTAACCATCTCTCTGAGATGCCTAAGCCACGCCCACCAGCTAAACCACGCCTGGCAGCCAATCGGAGCAGCTGTATGCAAATTAACCCAGCCAAGATGGAGGCTGGCAGCCATAGAGTCAGCAGCGGTGGGTGCAGTGCGGGTGGGGGCAGCGGGGGTGGGTCGGGCAGTGGCAGTGGTAGTGGGGGCAGGGCGCGCGGCAGCACAGCAGCAGGTGTGGCTCATCAGGGTGCGGCATGAACCTGTGCAACCTGGACAAGGTCCCCGAGACCCTGGAGTTCTTTGAGCTGCTAAGGCCAGACTACAGGGCCGGCTCCAAGGCGGGCGTCTTGCTTCCCATGGAGCCTCTGGATAGGTTCCCTGTCCATGGCCTGAAGGAGGTGTAGCTGTCCTTAAAATGGCCCTCAGCCCCTCAACCAGGTTGGCCACACCCTCATGGGGTGAAGGTCCCCACTGGGGGACTTGGCCAGTCTGCAAACAGCCATCAGCCCCTCACCCCGGCTGGCCAGGCATGCCAGCAGATGGACATCCCTCAAGGGGTCCCAGACTGGAAGAGAGCACAGGCCAGGCTGAGGGACCCCCCCCCCCCACTGTGAACAATTTTTTGTGCAATGGGCCCCTAGTATATATATAAAACTTGTTGTGGGGGGAGTTGCAGCAGATTGACTATTGCTTCATTTGCAAATCTCAAAAGCAAGAAAAACTAAACTATATAATGTTTAGTGATAAATACCTATGTGGTAATACTCTAAAGATAGAAGCAAAGAGTATGACTTGGTATGGTGAACACACAATACAATATACAGAAGATGTATTATAGAATTGTACACCTGAAACATATAATTTTATTAACCAATGTAACCCCAATAAATTTAACTTTTTTAAATAGGAGGAAAGGAATTATAAAAACAAATCTCAAGATTGTGGCTACTTCTAGGGAGTGAGGAGGGATTGTAACAAGGAAAAGTATACAGGCAACTTTAATAGTTCCAGATCTTTGTTGAATGGAGGGTTCATAGGTTCACTTGTTTCATGCTTCCTAAATATTATATATACTAGGGGTCCGGTGCACAAAAATTTGTGCACTCGGGGGGGTCCTTCAGCCCTGCTTATGCCCTCTCACAGTCCGGGACCCCTCAGGGGATGTCCACCTGCTGGTGTGCCTGGCCAGCCTGGGTGAGGGGCTGATGGCTGTTTGAAGGTTGGCCAAACCCCCCAGTGGGGACCTCACCACATGGGGGTGTGGCCAGCCTGGGTGAGAGGCTAAGGGCCATTTTCAGGCTGGCCACTTCCCCTTCACGGTTCGGGTCCCTACTGGGGTGCCTGGCCAGACTGGGTGAGGGGCTGAGGGCTGTTTTCAGGCTGGCCACAGCTCCCATTCACTCACGGTCCCAGCGAGGCTGGCTGGAAGCAGGTTTCAGGGATTTATTTATATTCTATAATTGAAACTTTGTTGCCTTGAGTGGAGGCCACAGCCAGCCTAGGCAGGCAGTTTCCTTCATCACTGGCTTCTTGTTTGCTCTAGCTCTGTGGCTGCCGGCTGCCATCTTGGCTGGGTTAATTTGCATATCATCACTCTGATTGGCTGGTGAGCATGGCTTGGCTGGTGGGCGTGGCTTAGGTGTAATGGAGTGAGGGTTAATTTGCATATTACTCTTTTATTAGATTAGATATATTCTAATAAAAGAGAAACATGCAAATTGGTGTCACTCCACTACACCTAAGCCACACCCACCAGCCAATCAGAACAACTATATGCAAATTAATCCAACCAAGATGGCGGCCAACAGCCACAGAGCTGGAGCAAGCAGGAGGCTTCATTGCTCTGGCAATGGAGGAAGCCAAGCTTTCTGCCTGCCTAGGCTGGCTGTGGCCCCTGCTCAAGGCAACAAAGTTTCAATTATAGAAGTTAATAATCCCCAGATACCTGCTTCCAGCCAGCCTCACTGGGAGCTTGGGTCCCTGGGGGCCTTGGGCAGCCTGCAAATAGCCATCAGCCCCTCACCCACCCAGGCTGGCCAGGCACCCCAGTGGGACCCTCATCCTGATACAGGACACCCTTCAGGGCAAACCAGCAGGCCCCCACCCATGCACCAGGCCTCTATCCTATATAATAAAAGGGTAACATGCAAATTGACCCTAACAGCAGAACCACTGGGAATGACTGGTCACTATGACACACACTGACCACCAGGGGGTAGACACTCAATGCAGGAGCTGCCCCCTGGTGGTCAATGTGCTCCCACAGGGGAAGCTCTGCTCAGCCACAAGCCAGGCTGCCAACTGCCAGCACAGCGGTGGTAGTGGGAGCCTCTCCTGCCTCCTCAGCAATGCTAAGGATGTCCAACTACAGCTTAGGCCTGCTCCCTGCTGGAAAGTGGACATCATCTGAGGGCTCCTGGGCTGCCAGAGGGATGTCTGACTGCCAGCTTATCCCCGATCCTCTGGGGAGCAGGCCTAAGCCAACAGGTGGACATCCCCCGAGGAGTCCCAGATTGTGAAAGGACACAGGCAAGCTTAGTTGAGGGACCTTCCCCCCCCCCCCCCAGTATATATACTAGGGGCCCGGTGCACAGAAATTTGTGCACTCGGGGTGGAGGGAGTCCCTCAGCCCGGCCTGCCCCCTCTCACAGTCTGGGACCCCTCAGTGGATGTCCTATGATGGCCCCAGTCTGCCAGGCGCCTTTTGTGTGTGTGTGTGTATGTGTGTGTGTCACCACTGGGGACCTGCCCCCAGCTGCATCTGAGGCTCGGAGCAGTCCTCCTGTGTGTGTCTACCTGCTGGGGGCCTGCCCCAAACACACCGTGGAGGCTTGGAGCAGGCACCCCCTCTATGTTGATCTCTCAGACTCTTGCCCTCCCCTGCATGTTGTTCTCTTTTTTGAGCTTGGCCAGGGCTGGGTGCAGCCTGCCTCCCAAGCTTGCCTACTGCCCATCTTCCTCCAGCCACCAGAAAGCAGGGAAAACCTCGCCTTGTGGTCAGGCCAGCCTTTTCCTGCTCCCTGATCCCTGGAAGGGACCTGGGAAGCCACCAAGCAGGCCGCCAACTCTTTCCCATTCACCCGTTCCCTGCTGCCTTCCTTTCCCACTTCCCGGTGCCGCCAAGGGGTCTGGGGAGCTGCCAAGCAGGACCCCGGCCCCTGCAGCCTTGCTTTCCCGCTCCACGATGCCCCTCAAAGGGCCTGGGCAGCCACCAAGCAGGCCAAGACCCCCCCCCTGCCGCCTCTTACCCGCTTCCCGGTGCCCTCCAACCCTGCTGCCTCTTTCCCATCACGGGTCCTGGGTCCTGCGCTGTCCCGCCCTGCAGCCGCTCTGTGCACT
>PVJC01045969.1:0-13480 GCA_004026665.1 Murina feae
GATATTATGCTAAGTGAAATAAGTCAGTTAGAGAAAGATAAAATACAATTTTACATATATGTGGAATCTAAAGACTGACCAAACAAAATAGAAACAGACTCACAGATTCAGAGAATAGACAGATAGTGGCCAGAGGAGAGGAAAGTCGGGGAGCTTGTTGGAAAAGGTGAAGGGATTAAAAATTACAAATTGGTAGTCACAAAACAGTCATGAGGATGTAAAGTATAGCATAGAGAATATAGTCAATAATATTGTAACAACTATGTATGGTGCCAGGTGGGTGTTTGAAATATCAGGGTGACCACTTTGTCGAGTATATGATCGTCTAAGCATTATGCTGTACACCTGAAAATAATTCAGAATATTAAATGTAAACTGTAACTATATGGTGAATTCTAGCTTCTAAAATCCTACAAAAGTTAATTTAAAAAATCAGAAAAGTAAAATAAAATTGTCATTTGAAAATACAACTTATTTTTGAAATTGATGCCATTGTTTTAAAGATTGCTGGATATTAGTGTGTCCAAAATATTTTTCCTTTACCTTTCAATTTATTAATTTTCATAAGTATTTTAATTACCATTTTTTGTGGTAAGATAATTTAGAGCAATACATAATGTAAAACCCCAGTTATACCTTCTAAATTAGAAAATAAGTATACTTTTTTACTACTAATAAAAAAATTAAATTTAATTTGGGTAATGCTCAGTGGTCAAAATGTTTAAATTTTTAAATATATTTTATTGATCTTTTACAGAGAGGAAAGGAGAGGGATAGAGATTTAGAAACATTGATGAGAGAGAAACATCGATCAGCTGCCTTCTGCACACCTCCCACTGGGGATGTGCCCACAAACCAAGGTACATGCTCTTGACCAGAATCAAACCTGGGACCTTTCACTTCCCAGGCTGATGCTCTATCTACCAAGCCAAACTAGTCAGGGCATGTTTAAATTTTTTATAGGATTCCTTCATCACATATACAATTAACTGGTCTTTTATTTTTAACTAATTTGAAGGGACAAATAATTCAGATGTTTTCCTAAAATCTAAAACCTTGATGGCACAGAACTATAATTATAACAAGTTTCCATATATATTAATATATATATAATATCTATATTAATCTAATCAATATAGACTTTATCTACTAATCAAGATTATATAAAATTCTTTTAAATACACATATTTATCATGTACCCTAAGTCCAAAAATTCTAGAATTCAAAACTCAGAAAACCAAATATAGCATTGTCAAAGCTAATCACTCAAAGGAAAATCTAGAAGTTTGGAAAACAGACACTCATTTTTAAATTGATTCATAAATTTTAATCAATGAATACACTATTTTCATTTTTTCAAATTAAAACTGATAAATCTTTTATTCTGTGAGGAAATTTTTGTAGGTTATAAGCATTTAACCATGTTTTCCAAACTCTTTTTTCTTTGCTATGGAGACCGAGGAGACTGCTGCCACGTATATTGTTACTGGAATTGGAGTCGTTTAAAAGTAAGATGAGTAAACTGGTGCACATATTAGTCATATGGCAGGCAGCCAAGTCTAGGAAGCTTTGTGCAGTATTGAGAGTAGACATGAATGAAACAAGATACTTTATTTCAGCAGAATTGTGCTGCTGGGGTTTTATCTTCGTGCTGGAAATATGCAGCACTATTTACCATGACCCAGGCTCATGTTTATTTGTGTGTTTTTTGTTGTTGTTTTTTAAAAATCTAATTAGTCTATGTGACCACTACTTCTAGCTGCCTATCTGATACCTGTTCTCCGTTTCTGCTTACAGAGAGAAAAATAATTTTGTCCTCCCCAGGGTCATAATGTACCAGTAAACGCACTTGCTACCCTCCCAGCTATTTTGAATCTATAGATGGATTGTGGCACATTTCCAGAGAGGAAATTAATGGCAATATCCCCATCAAATGAATTCATTTTCCAAGTAAAGATTCTCTGGGTAGTAAAACTTGGAATGCTTCTTTTTTTCTCCTGCCTGGAATCTAGACACAAAGGCCTGGAAAGCTACCTACTAGCTGGCGAAACAAGACAACAGAAACAGGACTATTGCTAACCCATAGGCACCTTGGGAATCAGAAAAAATGTATACCCTCCTGACACAGGAAAGCTTGCTTTCCTATTGCAAAACCTACGCTACTCGGTACTGAATGGTAGCCCTACAAAAAACATCGAGAATCTTGCTTCGTTTTTACACGGAGTCACTGTATCAGCTCCAGATTGTTACTCTCAGATTTCCTATGCTTGAAACAAACATTTAAATAACTGTGAGATCTGTGGTTTTTTTTTTTTTGTTGTTGTTGTTTGATCATTACAGCCAAATGTATCATTAATATCATTGCCTATAGGTTTTATGCATGTTATTTATCTCTTACAGAATATACATTCAAAATATAAACTTTCATATTTGTGTATAAAATAATAGTATTCTGTAAATATATTTCTTTAAACTAAAAAAAATTAGTTGAGTATAAATTTAAATGTAAAACTTGTTTTCAAAACTTGTCCCCAGCATTTTGCTCATGGAAACAAATATGTGTAGGCAGACAATATTTATGAATTTCTTTCTAAACCCTTTGCTGAGCACAAAAAGCAATTAAGTCATTGTAACATTGATGAATAACAAATTGCCATAAAATAGACCCTACAGACTGATACTCTTCAAGTTATGAAAATTAAAAGTATTAAATAAGAATAAAATGATAGAATTTGACTGATAGAACAAATAAATGTAAAAAGAACCCCCCTGCAACACACACACACACACACACACACACAAACAGAATATGAACAGTCACCATATAGACACTGAATTATTTTAGGTATATTTCTTCCTGTTGCTTCCACTGTAAAATGAGGCAGGATTTTAGGAAAAGTGAATTCTATATACCCATAGGCGATTGCACCAACAAAGTCTTTCTTGCTATGTTCAGTAGAAAATTGATGCCACACGGAATATAATGGGAAAGGCTGGAAGCTTTAAATTAGGCTTTTTTGATTGTTAAATGAAGGACAATTTGTTTTTTGTTTGTAAAGAAAAATGGTTCAAACTTTAATCTCAGTTAAGTACCCTAAACATGTTTTTTTAACATTCTTATTCCAGAAAAAAAATATATTTATATCATATGTGTATATGTACATTAGGTTATAATTCATTAATAAAAGTTCAAACTACTTGAAAGCTACTGAAGGTATAAAAATGTTTTTAGATCTAATTAAATCACAACAGAAACATGTACTCACTCTGAGTAATGGCTAAACATATAATTTTCTGCAGAAAGTTGTAAAATTTATGATTTCCTTTCATTTGATTAACATTATGTGTTTCTGATTAATTCATTTGTCAATTTTTTATTTGACAACTACTGTGTGCTAGCCACTGTGTTAGATCAGAAGGAAGCCAAGATAATAAGAAATCTTCCCTACCCTTTATAATTTTAGAATAAAGTTTATACAGGGATTGTATTTGGAAATAGCCATTTTATTAATAGCCACAAAATTTCTATGTTATTTTTCAAATTAGATTAACCTGTAACAAATTCTTGAACACTAAGTTGAGGAGAAGATCAGAAAAGGCTCAAATCTCTCAGCTGTTCATACATAAAACTGAACAAATTATTAAACTGGAGTAAATTTACAATTACAAATAATTAAACTGAATCACTCAATTCAATCCAGTGAGGGCAAATCAGTGAAGGGAGATATTCTTGAATAATATCAAATTATTTATAAGAAAAATAGAAAGACAATTAGAAAAATGGAAATGTTTTTCTTTGCTCTTATCAATATAATCTAGTGGATTTGTGAAACCACTAAAGGCAAAACAATTTTAACAACATTACTTTTGTCATAAGTAATTCTGTATTCAGTAGCATTTTTAATATTCCATTCACTCACCCACTATTCATTAAGTGGCTCTTTTGAATAATCCTTGATTTATCTTATAATGTTAAGGATAAAATGGAAAGAGTCCATTTCCTGTCCTTAGAGAATTCCATTTTTGAGGGCTAGCCTCACAATAATCAAATAATGACAAAGAAATTGCAAAACGAAACATTTACTCTGGCTGTGATAAGAGAGTAAAATTTGAATTGGACTGGTCAGTGAAATCTGGAAAGGATTTCTTGAGGATGTGATGGCCATGTTGAGATTTGAAGTCTCTGAGATGAGAAAAAAATGGTGCACTCATTGCTCAAAGCTTCTTTGTACTCTGGAAGGGAAGATAGCTCATTTGAAAAATTATGAGCATGATTTCATTTGTAAAAATTATGAAAGGAAAAACCTATGTGGTGGGTAATTGTCCAGAATGAGTCACCCCAAGATGGTATGAGCCCTGTTTGGAGCTACTGGTAAGTGCAATTTAACTTCAGGCTCAACAGAAAACTTTGCCTTCTCCCGCTGAGCTACCTAGAAGAATTTGAATTTGGAGCCTTCCCCATATAAAAGATTGAACTATCTACAGGGAAGAGCAAATTTCTAATTGCTGATCATTGATGCTTATCATCCTGTAATAACTTCCCTTCCCTCTAAAGTTCCAAGTTGACCCTTAGCTCAGAATGTCATATAGATCTCACTTTTCCTTTCTGTCTTTGTATCTCTCATGTATGTGGTGTCTTTGACTCTTATGTGTGTGTGCAGGGATCCCATAAGATATATGTAATTAAATTTGGTCCTTTGTCTTATGTCTGTTTGATTATTAGAACAGTTAAAAGGACTTCAAGAATAAAGTTTTTTCCTCTTCTACACCAAACTGCTGCTGAAAGCTAAATGGATCTATTTCACAACAAAAACAGTTAAGAAAGAAAGAATTTCATGAACAATAACAAAAATAAGTGAAACCGACTGACTTCAAATAACACAACTCCAAACAGAGCGAAACTGTTCCTATTGAGTACACTTGCTTTTGAAGAAATCCCTGATTGCTAGGTCAATCTGTGATTAGTACATTTTTTGTCATTTCTACTTCCCACATAGTATGGGCATTGAGTCTTAAAAGGAGTTTGTTTTATCAAATGCAGACCATGATATAAAACGTGATAGCTCAAGCTATGTCTTCAAATGATTTTAAGTCATAGACCATCTCTCATTTGCAATAAACATTAATAATGACATTACTCACCAAAACAGAAATTAGAATAAAATTACAAAGATAATCTGGTAAGCTGGTATTATCACAGCCTTCCTATTTAGATCTACAGTGAAAAAGACTGAGTGGCAGCATTTATGGAGCAGGAATCCAGTGCATCTGTGCTACTAACTAGTTCAGTGTCCCAGATGAAATTAATTAACTTTTCAGGGCCTGACCTACAAAATAACAGAGAAAAGAATTAGGATCGAACTTAATGCTGAAATATATGACAAGGTGAAAAATCGTGATTCCAAAGGTTGCTTTAAATTTCAGATTGAATGTATTTGTTTTGCTTTCAGTCTATCAAGTTTCTGAAAACCATGACTACATAACAACCTTTCACTTTCCTGAGTATTAATAGTGGAAAATTGACCTTGGTTGAGCTTGACTATTATTCTTTCAAGAAAGCAAATTTAAGCAATAGACATCAATTGTGCTGGAAAGATGGGCTGGAGATTAGAATGAAAAATTGTGTTTTCTTGGTTTTATTTAAACAGGTGATTCATTTGTAAATGTGAAAGTCCTCCATTTTTTAAATTTATTTTTTATCTTTAATTTCTTTATTGGTTAAGGTATTACAAATGTGTCCTCATCTCCCCAATAAAAAAGTCATTGCCTGTCAGCTGGTGTACAGAAATTGTTCATTTACAATTCGTTTAAATAAACATTGCACTCTAATGAGTCAAGAGGAAGAGCGAGCGTCTTAGCCAGCTGTTTGAAAAGATGTACTCAAGGAAACCTTTTCACCTCTTTGCCCCGGCAATAAAAAATTTCTTAGTTTTAGCTCATTTAAACAAGTCTAGACAATTTATAATAATGGTGTGCAGAAATATATTTTCCCAGTTGTTTCCCAGATGACTGAATCCATAACTCTAAAAAATACCGGGAAGACCACAACTAATTGCATTTTAAATTTAGAAGATTGAGGTGGAATATGGAACTGGAAGAAAATTGCTGATGTCAAGGAATCATCCTGAATCTGCTCCACAAGAGAGTGATGACAAGGAAGTCCCGAATGCAAATACATCTGGATCAGCATCCCAGAGGATACAGGTGGGAGGAGAACATGTGGAAGACTTTCTGGAAAGAATTATCATCTCAGCAACTTAAGGAGTATCCTCAAATTTGGCTGTAGCTGGAAGAACAATGATCTTTATTGACAGTAACTATATGCCATACACTTTCCTGGAAGCTGAGGTATGATAGGAGAAAATTCGATGTCCTACAATAATTACATCAGGCTGTAGCGTGGGAGGACAGGCCAAGAAGGCAAATCCCTTAACAATGGCAGAACAAAACCAGCGTAAGACTGCTTACATTCCTGAGTGTATGTTGAAACTTTGAACTACTTTCCCAGGTGGCTATTTCTGAGATCATCTATATGCCACATGCCACTGACCACCAGGCGCCTCTGCTTCTTGTTGACACATGGACTTTGAGACTGTTGCCCAGCACTAATCCAAAGAAGCCAGCACTTCCTTCTCATGGACTCTGCGCCCACCCCAAACTGAGCCCCAATTCACCTTCTTCCGCTCCCTTTATCTACAGCCAATGCAAAGTCTTTCAAAACAACTTACATCTTTCTTTCCCCTGCCTGATGCATTAAAAAAAGGCACACAAACTCCAGGGTTATGGGTGTGACCCCTTCTCCCACCTGAGCCCTGCTGCTGCTGGGGTGGATGTCAGGTCCCAGCACCTGGTCCTTCTCTGGCCAGCCGTTGTCTCAATCAACCTTTCCTTTCAGAGCAGCTTTCAGTGGTACACGTTTTTTGTTTAACATATCAGAGCAGAGAAAACACACACACACACACACATAACCACCTGGATATTCTATTTTAACAGAAAAAGACAAGTAAAAATGCAAAATAAAAAAGTAAAATGTGTAGGTACCTTCACTATTCTGTATCAAGATACTATGCTGCATTTTAATAGTAATAAGCGGTAAGGGGAAACTAATTAATCAGAGAGAAGAAATGGCTTTAAATCTTATGGAGATAATGATACCTCCCAAACATCTATCTTTAGGACAAACCTATTTGACATGAATGCCTAATAACTCGCATGTCCATTTAACTGATACCTTATAATTCAAAAATCAGAAATTAAAATGATTGCACCACACACTGGCTCTGTCTGCAAGCAATTCATGGGAGCTCCACCCTTCCTGCTGCTAAATAACACCTGCAGGTTATTCTTGATCCCTCCTCCATTTCGCTCATATCCAATCTGTCAGGAAACCCCTTCATTCCACCTTTATTGCTACTCCCTGAGGAGGAACTAGCATCAATTAGTAAAGTATTCGTTTTGCCCTTGCCCTCCTATAGTCTGTCCTCAACATAATCGCCAGAGTAACCCTTTCAAAACATAAGTCACATCATGCCAGTCCTCTGCTCCAAGACTTTCCATTTCCCTCCCAACTCCGGCCATCTCTCCCGCACACACCCTTTCCCCCCTATAAGGCTATAGCCACCCAGGCACTTTTGCTAATCTGCAACTCACAGCCGCCTCTGGGTCTTGGCATTTTCTCACTCCAGAGAGACTCAGAGCTTATTTTCTCACCTCTTGTCCAAATTTTACTTTCTCTCTGAGGTACCAGCCACACCTCCCGTTCTTCTTCACCTTGCCCTCTTATTTATCTGTTACATCTATTGTTTATTTCCTACTCCTTTCCCAAGCAACATAAGCTTCAAGAATCCCTGTTTTCTTCAGGAAAGTTTCTCAGGTTTGCCTAGAAAAGTGCATGGGACATATCTTCATCACCCAATGTAAACAAGGTAGTGTATTTATAAACAAACTAGTGTATTTAAGAAGTGTGCGTGTGTGTGTGTGTGTGTGCAAAGTCCAAACTGTCACTACAGCTCACAAGGAAAACAAATCTTTTAATGAAAAGAAACTTATGAGAGACTTTTGAGAAAATGTTGGCCTTGGCTTCACACCGCAACCCTCTGAAGGAACCCCAATCATCCCCAGAAGAAGGCAAAAGCAGTTCTTGGGAGCCTAACACTGACATCAGAAAGAAGTAAATGTTTTCTGCAGAGCAGTGGCCTGGAAAGACTAGCAAATGCTGCAGGCTTGAGAAGGGGACTTCAGCCAGAGGAGTGAAAGGCCCAGAGGCTTACTAACAATGATAATACAGAAGGGCAGAATGATATCTGCTAATGGAACCTTGGAGAGAGCACCTAACCTGCTCTGTTCCATTTTGAGTGGGCATGGATATTTCAGCTTAACTGAGATGGTCCTCATTCCATAGGAGAACTAGAGGCCCACTGCATAAAATTTGTGCACGGGGGATGAGGGAGTCCCTCAGACTGGCCTGCAATGCTGACAGCATTCCTCGTCTCAGCCTCTGGCCAGAGGCCCCTCCCCTCCCTCCACGTGGCCGAGAAGCTGATGCTGGGCTCATGTTGCTGGGGCAACACTGCCAGCATCCCGCCCCAGCTGCTATGGGCACCACCATCTTTGTCCCGGAGTGAAAGTTAATTTGCATATTACTCTTTCATTAGATAGGCTAGTTGGTACTATTAATAAGAGGCAGCATTTTTTTTGTAGACAGAAAGTGAAATATACAGCAATCCTATTGGTCTACCATTACTGAGTCACTGGTCCTCATATGTGGTCCACCCCCTGGGAACCAATTTGAGGGACACAGCCATAGCTGCAATACATTTAAGAAACACAATTATAGTTTTCAAATTATTGCAAATATTATTGAAATGCAAATAAATCTGTCTTTCAATTCTTAACATATTTCAGGCATGAAACACACACACACACCAAAAAACACACAAAACTCAGTTTCTTCAAGTAAACCACGCTTCATGCTCAGTCATTGTAAATTGTACTGAAAATATTCACCTAATCAGTTGCACAATATCAATCACTATTTTATTATTCAATTATGATCTTGATCACTCATTGTTTTAGGTATCATATTAGATGCCAAAATTATTGACTTGCATTTAATTTTTGGAAGAAACACAGTGTATTGAGAAAAGACTAGAACTCATAGGAAGGAAACCTGAAATTCAGCCATATCCTACCTGAAACAGTAATTTGACTTCAACCAATTTACTTGCTTTCTCTGGCCTCCTATTTTGTCTTATGTACTAAACTAAGGTTTTCAACCTGATGAATTATAAGACCTGTGTCAACTATAACATCAAGACTACATGATTGCCCTGACCAGTTTGGCTCAGTGGATAGAGTGTCAGCCTGCGGACCTAAGGGTCCCAGGTTCAATTCCCATCAAGGGCATGTACCTTGGTTGTGGGCACATCCCCAGTGGGGGAGTGTGGAGGAGGCAGCTGATTGATGTTTCTCTCTCATCGATGTTTCTGACTCTCTATCCCTCTCCCTTCCTCTCTGGAAAAACCCCATAAAATATATTTTAAAAAAAGAAACAAATAACTGTTGATACTTTGGTAAAAAAAATTGTTTTGCCCTCAATGGGCTGAAGATTTTAAGGTTCACTGATTATATATACATATATAATCCTCACCTGAGGATATGTGTTTATTGATTTTTAGAGAGAGGAAGGGAGCAAGGGAGAAGGAGAGGGAAATGGGGGGAGGGAGAGAGAGAGAAACATCCATGTGAGAGAGAAACATCGATCACTTGCCTCCCATATATGCCCCAACCAGGATCAAACCTGAAACCTTTTGGTGTATAAGACAATGCTCTAACCAACTGAGCCACTCAACCAATGTTAAAAAGTCTCTTAGGGAGAAAAGGGTGTTGAAGAGCATTAAAAATTTCACAGATAGGTACCAATAATAAGAGCAAAAAAAAAAATTAATTAGATTTGGCAGTTGCAAAATCATCAGTGGTCTGCTAAAGCAGTTTCAGTGATGTAGGAGTGGCTTAAAGAAAAACTGGTGTGAATATCTATTCTGTCAATGAAATTAGTTTATAAAAGAAGGATATAGTGGAAATACAGCAAGGAACCTTAGCAGAAGATGTATGTAACATTTAGATGGTTGGCTCTACTAGCTTTTCAAAAAAATAGTATTCCATAATTCATACATTTTAAGATCTCAAGATTAATATTTTGACAAACAATTCCACAGCCTACTTCCCTGATAGGGCTGATTGTCAAATTTTCCAAAAAAAAAAACAACTAAAAATTATGACTCTAATTCAATTTTAAAATGTCAAAAATCTCAAATATCTCATTTGACACATAAAATAATGAGGCAAATAGTAAGGTGTTCATATGGAGTATATATTTGTGTCCCACCCAAATTTATATGTTAAAAAATCAAATCCTAATGTAATAATATCAGGAGGTGGGACCTTTTGGGGATAATTAGGTTTAGATGATGTTTTAAAGGGGGAAAGAGGGAGTCCCAAGGATAGGATTAATGAAGAGATGAGATCTCTCTCTCTCTCTCTCTCTCTCCCCCTGCCTTCTCCCTCCCTCCCTCCCTCCCTCCCTCCCTCCCTTGCTGTGAGGACCTAATCAGGAAAAGGTCCCTTATCAAGAACTCAAACACACTATCACCCTTATCTCAGAATTCTATCCTCCACAAACATTAGTAACAAACGTTTGTTGTTGAAGTCACCAGTTTATGGTATTTGTTATGGAAGCTCAAGAAGACTAAAACAGATGTTAGGATCAGTTCAAAAAACAAATTTGTGTGTATGAACATTCAGGAATGCTGAAATGAAGTTGCCAATAGGCACACACCAGTTAGTGTGCTACAGGGCAGTACATCACTGTCTCCTTGGTTATCTTTTCTATGCAGCAGAAACAAATGTATCTTTACCGGAGAAGGTTCATTTGCACTCCTATAGACACGAATCACTACATTACTATGAATTTTCTACAGATTAAGTTCTATCCCTGTGGAGTTATAAAATAACCTACTCAATAGAAAGCCCATCAAAGATACATCTCCATCCTCACCCCACATTCCCATCATATAACCCCCAGAATTTCCTATATAAATGCTGAGCACTAAAAGAACACCCAACAATCTTTCATGCTGTCACAAACCAAGGGACTGTCAGGAGTAGGGAGTTAGGAGAGAGGCTCAGAATATATCCTCCCCTAAAGCTTTAGCAGGAACATGGTTCTGCCTACACCTGGATCCTGATCTGCTAGTCCCCAGAAAGATGACATATTACATTTCTGTTGGCTAAGCTACCCAGTTTGCAGTATTCATTATATCGGCCCTAGGAAACTCACTCACTCACCTATTTCTATGCCAAATCCAAATTCCCACTGACAAGACATTTAAAATTTCTAACATATATCTAAGAAAGATGAAAATAAATCAAATTTCAATCTAAATACTAGAAAAAAGGAAGTAGGAAAAAAGAAAGGTTGGCTTTGGTTTTGTATTTCCTCGCTAGCAACAGGCTCTTCGTTCCCGTTAGAGGAAAAAGGGCTGCAAGCCTTTTGTGTAGTATTGCTTTATAACATGTAACACTGTATTTTAAGCAAACATTCACTGTGGCAAAGTCAATATCACAAATGAAATATAGTCTGAGAAGAAAGTAAAATCAATATCCACCTTTAGGGTCATTACATTTTGATAAGGATTTTCTGCAAACATCAATATACTACCAAATAGATATGCATTGCATATTTCTCTTTATTTTTTAAATTTTTTATTTAATGAAATCTTTCTGGATCTCTCTCTCTCTCTCTCTCAATACACAATTTTCTACAGAATCACCAGAAGCCTCCTTGAAGATTTCTATTATTGTTATTTTGTTTTAAATAGATCTGTTAATAGATCTAATAGATTTACATTAGAAAACAGAAAATATCAATCTAACCAGATATCTACATACACTGCAATGTCTGGACAAGTAGTTGTACAATTAGAATAGAGTAGACAGCTAAAAAGGATGAAGGGGATTAAATTTTTTTACTTCCATGTTTGACAAAGAAATTTCTATTAAAAAAGATGGAAGTAACCTAAGTATAGAATAATAGTTGAGGAGAATTCAGGATGAAAATGAGAACTAAATAAAGTGTCCTAACATAGTTGGCCTGCTCATTTTCCCACAGGGTTTGAGTCAGTAGCCAAAGAAAACACAATTTTGACTGTGCTCAAATGATCTAAATTGTTTTTCATTAATGTGTTTTTTTTCATTTTATTAAAAAGTAAGCTTTAAACAACCCATTCCTAGACAGAAAAAAAGTATTTTGCTAACTTATGATTTACACATGTACTTGCTTGACTATATGTTGAAGAAAATCTCAGGCTTTCAAAATATTTTTCTTACATTTTAATGCCATAAACCTAGCTATACATTACTATTAGCTAATTATCTTTATCCAATTGCACTCAATATTTGATTCACATTCATTTTAAAATGAGCTAATGACAACTTGAATGCCGTAGGTCAATAATGCTCAAATTTCCATGCATGCTTTCAAATATGGGCATGCTTATGCAACATCAGGGATGCATTTTTGGACTTTGGAGTGACTGAACAAATACAAGTATAGCTACTATGTTAAATATTAAAACTATGGAAATGTGTGACACACAGACATAGTATGTTAGCAAACACTCTTCCACTGCTAAACTCCTGACATCACAGTAGGCCCAGACAACATTGCTTATAGATAATGTCCATAAAAAGTTTGCAAATCTCTCCAATCTTATGTTGCATGTATGATGTCCCTTACACTGTGCCTGGATTCCTGTACTGGTGTGGTCCCTTGGCCTGGCCTGTGCCCTCTTGCAATCCAGGACTCATTTCCGGGCACCAGGCCTCTAGTATGCATATTAAGAACTTTGATTAATCTCTTCCTATCCTTCCCCTACCTTCTTCCCTCTGAGATTCATCAGTCTGTACCATGTTTCCATACCTGTGCATTGAGCATCTGCCCCCTGATGGTCATTGTGTATCATAGCTACCGGTTGGATGGTTGAATGGTCAGCCGGTTGCATATATATATATATATATATATATATATATATATATATATATATGGCAAAGGGCATTCACTGACTCCTAATTGGTTACATATTTACCTACTACTTTCAGAAATATTTCCTTCGAAGTATTTCCAGGTACCCTAAAACTTAGCATATTTAGCATGATACACTTTCCCTTTATGACTTTAGCACTGTCATTTGTGCACATTTTGTCAGTGCACAAAATTATGAGAGAAAACAACTCATTAAAATATAAATGGAGAGACTATGGTTCAGTAAACAAACTATGGAAGATAGTGGAGTGCAGTAAAATCTCTTTATATCCTGCACACTTACAAATGAGTGTATATCCTCCCACAGGGGATGTAATTTTGGAAAAAGGAATACACTGAACTCAGATTAGGGCAGGGATGATCATTCCCCAAGCCCAA